>NDXB01000664.1:50023-86290 GCA_002631895.1 Agapornis roseicollis | reverse complement strand
AAAAAAAAAAAAAAAAAAAAACAACCCAATAAAAAAACCCCAAATCACAAAGTTTTCACCTGAGGTCTTACAGCATGAATTGTGGAGATTATTTTATGGACAAAAGTTTTTGGAGACTTAATTTTTACAGGTGCAGTTTTCTTAAATCTTATTTCCATCACTGAAAACTAAACAAACAAAAAAAATGCTTTTGTTACAGTTAGTAACATTTATAGTAGAGACAAAGGCTAAATGTTTTGTGGGAGGTGGCACTACACAGTCACCACGGCTGTTTCAATTCCCATCTGCTCTGTGGACACTGTTATCAGGGATGTGCTGTTCAGATGAGCAGAAGCAAATGTCACTCAAGAGGCAGAACAGTTAAAACCTGCTGAAAGCTCAGAAAAGCTGTTAAGATGATCATGGATGGTATTATTATGATGCTTTCTAAACTAAACAACCCAGCTGAAGGAATCAATATTAAAAAATGCCTGGCATAAACTGATGCTTGCCTCGATGTCCTCAAAATTTAGTGTCTATGAGTATTTTTAGAAGTATTCCACATAGTATAGCAGTATTTTTAGAAGTATTCCACACAGTATAGCAGTATTTTTAGAAGTATTCCACACAAGGGAGGTTTTGTTTAGATAAAAAAGATCTCAGTAGTTCCCATAATTCAGGATTTGTTAAGGATTACTGTTTGGTGACCTACACCAAGATGCCTGGGTGTCTTGGTTAGTACAAATTTAAGACTACCACTTCAAGCCATAAGGGGACCTCAGATGATCAGATGACTATACTGTTGCTCAAGCAGCAAACTAACAGATACAGGGATATGACCTATGATTTGGATCTCCAACAGAAATATCACAGGAGAAATCATTTTTTAATTTCAGTGTGAGTTCAGTACTACAAAAACTTCAAACTTAATACTCATTGATGTGCTTTTTTCAGATGAATCTAGAATAGAAGATTGAAAAAGATGGGATCAAATTGATACATAATTTGAACTCCTTCCATCAGTTTCATAAGATGATCTCCTGAGGAACCTGATCTTCATGCCAGTGAGACATAGTCCTGATATATAGACAGACTGAAATACTCCTTTATGTAAAAAAAAAAGTTTAATCTTGACAAGCATGACATGTGACCAAAGGGCAATATTATTCCAGTTAGCTAGATACACTGAAATTGAAATTTTATGGATGTTTTATGAAATCTGTCACCATTATGCCTGTCTTTAGAAAAATAGGTCAACTTTAAAAATCATCAAGGTTCTGTCTACTGATCCTATAGAGGCATACTCTGAAGAACAAGCAGCAAATGCAAAGTACAAAGTTTTCTTCTTAGTTCAAGCTGAAAGGCCTCTGTCCTATTTGCAACAAAACATGCTCCTCCAGAAACATTCTTTACAAAGCCAGCTAAGCCACAGATCTTTCAAGTGACAACTAAACAAATACCAAAGAACAGAAACAAAACAAAAATACTAACCTCCAGAATAAGAGGTTACTGCTTTTGCCACCACACGACTATCCTGAACAAGTCCAAACCAAAGCTATACATAAACACTAAATGATAGGAATAGGAAAAAATAAAATGCAGTGACTCATGCAAAAAGCTTACCATTTGGTGGGTCTCGTCTTTTCTCTGTTGAAAAAGAAAGAGAGCTGTTTATTCATAGGTATCACAGGAAGAATTAATTCTGTATTTTCATTTCAGGTAAAGCTTTCAATGATGTTGAACTCAAACTTAAGAATCTATTAATATCCTTAAAGCCTACTTGTGCAGTTTAAAAAAAAAATCCAAAACCCTATAAAAGTATTACAGAAAAATAACCCCCCAATTTTAGATAATAAACACTCATTTTGAATGCTCAAATAGAGTAGGAGCATAAAGTAACAACTACTGAGCTGCTTTCACACATTTTGACCCCAAAGTAAGGTGCAATATTAAGAAAAGCAGCTGGTTTGGTACAATCTATCAAAGCAAAATTTTTGAAATATGCTTTCCGCTTTCCACTAAATGAGACTGTTCCATCCCTTTTATCTGAAATATAATTGGCATTTTTATGCAGTATTGCTCTCCCACAGAACCTAAAAGACATTGTAATTATTTTTGATTTATACAAAGAAAATAACACACTTCATCTGTTATCCAACAGGTAGCTAAACAACATGAAACAGAACCAGAATCTCCTTAGTACTAATCTGATATACCATTTACAATGCTACTCTGTTTCACAGATCATGAAGAATTTGGCTTGATGATTTAAATTGGAGTTGTAAACATTTCACATTTCAGTGTTCTCAGCCTATAACAAATTCTTTAAATGAGATTTCCCTCGCTTACTATTAATTTCTATGCACCACAAATAGTATCTACCTACCCTGCAACCATCCTTTACAATCCCAGTACACAGTTACACTATTCATGTACCTACACACACACTTAAGCATTCTGGACTTAGCAGTACACATATGGGCAAGCAGCTTGTCATCTCAATACACCAAAAAGCATGGCTCCCTAAGGAACTTCCTTTCAGAACTGGATTATGTGAAATCTAACAGGGACTCCCAAGAGTTTTGTAATAAGAATTTGTAACATACGTTTCACTTTACACCAGGTCCCAGAAAAGCTAACATACTATATTTTTCCAGACACAAAACCATATGGAGAAGAGAGAAGGTGCCTCAACAGATGGTGCTGACCTTGTCCTAACAATACTAAAACAAAAATAAGCTACATTCTAAGAATGTAAGAGGCAAGTCAGCCCTGTATCAGTCAGCCGATCTTCAGATAGGAATAAAGAACTTATCAAGGTCATCAAACCTTCAGAGGAAGATGAGTAAAACCTCTTGAGAATCAACTTTTAATGAGCAAGACTCCTAAAGACAGTTGCCTCTTAGCTCACGGCAGCTTAGTTTTATGTACAGAGATGGAGAACCTCTGCCAGGGTGCCTCAGCAAAAGGTATCAGGTCTGAGGGAAGGAAAAAAGGCTTTTGGCCAAATCCTGTGCTTTCTTTTCCTAGAATATTCAGCATAAGAAACCACTGATGCTGTGCTGCCAAAAATAAAGTAAAAAAAGGCCAAAACCAAAAAACAACCAAATGCAAACTCAACTTTTGGAACATAATTAGAGTTTTATTTAACAATTCAGACACAGCAAAGGAGAATACAGGACTGACTGCAAGTCACTTGGCACAAGATGGGAAGCTGGCAAAAGAAGGAGTTATTCATAGGAAGTGTTAACTGGCCTTGTGCTGAATCATGGGAATACATTACCATTTTCATTAGAAGAAAGAGTTCATGAGAAAAGATAGTGGAAAACAAAGCAAGATATTTAAACACTTCCTGTATTTTTTGCTGAGTATATAAAAGATGAATTTGTGTCCCAAATATATTAGATCTGGCTTTCTGTGTTTCCGACTGCTGATTAGAAAATACAAACTCCTGAAGTGCAGATGACCTGACTGGAGAGTGGAGGATTTCTCCTTTTTTGAACATGGAAATACCTACTGACCCAAGACAGATCAACTTCAGCAGCTGCCTATGTCCAAAAAACACACCTCCCTTTAACAAGTACTCCTGGAAAAAAGAATGATATCTGCTAAGACTCGAGATGAACAAGCTGAGCACTTTACAGATGCCCTTGTCTCTCAGGCAGTAATAGCAAAAGCTGTGATGAAAGACATTAAAACCCCCATAATAATGCTCTCCATATTAAGTGATGTTAATACCCAGCTTGAAGCTTATAAATTGCATTAAGAAGGGCAGCAGGACCTAAAAGCTTGTGGAGGAAAAAAGGCAGCTTCAGAGAGGGCTAACAGAGCTCCCACCCATGAGCCACAACCAGTCCATAAAAATTAAGTCAAGAAGCCTGCTACTTCAGAATGACATTTAGAACAAGGCTCTGTGCTACAGTCTCTGCTGCCCTTTTATGGGTAAGCACTCAGCATGTGGAGAAGACACTTGTGTGTATGTTTCTGAAGCAAAATAATAAAAGTAAGACCTAATGGTATGTATGTGCAAGACTACACAAAGTGAGAATACACTACACTGACAAGCGCAGAGAAGAGAAACACTGTGCTCACCCTGTTTACCAGCGGAACTATTTGGGATCAGCTTAAGAAGCAAATGGAGAGGCCTACCAGAGACATTAATTAATTATAGTAATTTCTTCCTAAACTAAGGTTGAGAATTTAATTTACCTTAATAGCTAGAAGAAAACCAGCCTGATATTTAAAAAAAGATTAAGACAACACATCAACAATTCCTTCTCTGATTCGTCATTCTATTAATTTCCAAGCTCTTGTATATTCTCTATTTGGAGCCAAACTTTCACCTCTCTGGAATTCCAGATGCACTTACTAAGGAGGTGTCTGTATACTAGAGTGAATTTCATTTCAAGTGAGGAAAAGCAGAATACTGCTGCTTCTTCTTGCAGCTGTTAAGACAATATTTTGTGTACTAGTCTCGGCACCGAGACATAGATTTGTGAGCCAGAACTGCTGTTCTTGCTACTTTCCAACAACATAAGCCTTCCATAAGACTCCAGGAAAAGTCTTGTAGCAAGCCCTGAATGGTGTAACAGGCTTCTAAGTGATCAAATGAAGCATTCATTCCAGCGAAAAGCCTGTCAGATGGCATTGCTATGAAAATCAATGTATTTTAGAAGCCATGGGAGTAAAATCCCGTTAAAACAGAAAAACATCAAAACTACCAGACTATAATCTGTTTTTGAGAATTTAAGATGCTTTAGAATGCACACAATTTATATATACACATTATAAATAATATACAACTTTTATATGTAATTTATATTATATATAAATCTATTATAAATGAGTATGTTCTATATAAGCCATTATATATAAATAAATATATTAACACCAAAAGCAAATCAGTTTTGACTTGGGCAAGTGAAAAGCCTGTTATTTTAGCAGCACAATTAGATACAGTCGAATCTGTAAGAAACACAGAACTTCATCTGGTGGCTTCACTAAGAAATCTCATGATCATTTAAAATTGTTGTCTTGCAGTTCTTAACAAGATAAAGAAAACCACTGTCCTGGGTTCAGCAGTAGCAGTTACTTTTTCTCCTTCTTAGTAGCTGGTGCAGTGCTGTGGTTTTGACTTTCAGCCTGGGAACAGCGCTGATAACACCAATGGTCTTAGTTACTGCTCAAATGTTTAGTCTGACCAAGGGCGTTCTGAGTCTCATGCTCTGCCAGGGAGGTGGGAGGAAGCAGAGACAGGACACCTGACCCAAACTAGCCAAATAGGTATTCCATACCATAGAACATCACGCATAGGATGTAACCCGGAGTTACCTGGAAGGGCTAGTTCAATGCTGGGTCGGGCTGGGTAATGGCTGGCAAGCAGTTGTATTCTCTTTCCTTGTTATTTCCCTTATCATTATTACTACTGGTGGTAGCTGTAGTGGTTTTGTGTTCTATCTTAGTTACTGGACTGTTCTTATCTCAGCCTGTGGGAGTTACATTCTTTTGATTCTTCTTCCCATGCCTCCAGGAGTGGGGGGGGAGAAAAGGGGGGAGGCGGGGGGGAGTAGACTGTTCTGATTTATGGCCTGGGCTTAAACCATGACACCATCAAAACAAACCCTCAGTTTTCTGGGTATGTTTTTTTAATTAAAGTTGTCTTCTTCAAGTTGTATGTGTCTGGGAAGGGAGAGTAGTTTGTTAAAATACAGTGTATGGAGTAAGCTCACCCTACAACGTAAGTCTGATCACACAAACCAAGGTAATGGCTCAAAGAGTAAACAAGAGCAACTGACATGGTCTGTGTAAAAAAAAAAAATCAAACCAACAAACAAACAAAAACAAAAAACCCCCCAAAACCCCAGAAACAAAACCCCAAAACCCAAACCACAACTCTATGTGGAAGGTCAGAGGTGAACCTCTGTCCTGTGAACAAGATGTTTGACTGAACCACTCTTTTCCAACAAAGCTTGCTATGGTAAATACAAACATATTTCTTCCCAACTCAAGTCTATGCACTGTACCACTGTGTTTTAGACATGGAATGCAGTGGAACTTCAGGAATAGGAGATGGAAGATTACTTTAACACTAGTATGAGTAAACAAAATTATTAATGCCACTTCATAATGACTCACTTCTTCTTATGGAATCCTGTCCGCTTATACTAATTCTGAGCAGAAGGAATCTTAAAGAAGCTATTTAAGCTTCTGGAACAAATGCTCTGCACCTGAGTCACCATATCTGAACGAAATCCAAATGATACATATAGACCATGTAGGTTCCCAAGAATACTTGCAAGGATGGCACTCTAAGATGAGGGCTTCTTCCCTCTACAGTAGTCTACAGCATTGCTAGTGCAATTCAATTCCAGAATGGATTACAAAAACACATCCTGTAGCTTGAACACAAGTCCATGTGCTCCCAATCTATGTTTTGTATCACCTTATCCTTCATGGATATATGGCTATTAGACAGGCAAGTTGTTTATGGACTCCCTGGAAAAGGACCAAGATAAGACCTTGTAAGAAGCCTGAACTCCCTTTAAAACACTGACCACATTTCCTGAGGCATCTTGCAGCTGGCAAAAAAAGCTCCTGTGCTGGTAAAAACAGTATAGGCACATTATGTCTTCTGCTCTTGGCCTCCACCAAGATCGCTAGCTTTGAGTAAAACATATTGTGCTACTGAGCACTGGACCAATGCCAAAAATTCATTCACATGAACTACTGAACATACCAGATGGTAAAATCTTTGTTACAACCCATTTGGGCTGAATTTAAACAAATCAGTTATAAACATCCCTAAAAGAGATGCTAAAAGAGGGCTTATTCAAATGTGAAAACTGCTTACAGAAAGATTTGTAGTTTTCCCACTGACAGCTTACCGTTTTTGCTTCCTCCTGATACCTATTTTCAAACACCACAACGTTGGAGTCTCAGTTTACAAGGAAACTTAGAGTAAAGAGCACTAAAGTTATTTCAGAAAAATACTACTTTTGCACAATGCAGAAAAGAGTCCTGCTTTAATAACACAATTACTTCTAAATACAAGTATGGCAGTAGTGCCTCCAGTAGCTTTCAGACACTGAAGTAGCTTCTTGCCTCCCCCCAAAAAAACAACATAAACAAGCCTCAATTTAAGATAATTTGAATATTTACCAGATTTTCTCTGCCGTCGTCCAAGCAGATCTGTTACTGTTTTGCGGAATAGTTTAGCTTCTTCTTCATTAGCAAAATTAAGACCAACTTGACATGTCTGAAAAACATTAATATTTCCCCACCCATGACTAAGAACATGTTTCAAAGGCTTTCTTAAATGTCTTCTTACAGATTCTGAAGGTATGATCAGAAAAAATCACCACTGCTAATTTGGAACCAAGTCTTAGTGATTCATTCTATCTTAGGAATGTCTGTCTACTAACCAATTTTTTAGAGACCATGGCTAACAAATTTAAGCAAAATCATGAGGAGAGCAAAATTTGTTCTTTAAGAATATATGATGTTTCACAAACACCATCTGCAAATCAGAATGTAAAGGGAGTTGAAAACAGAACTACATTTTATGCTTCTGTTCTATGGATTAAGTTTTCTGGATGAGATTAGAAAATGGTTTTATGAATAAGCTTAAAAAGCTTCAAGAACACAGGTAATATTGTACTTTCATAAATAATTTACAGAATTAAATAAAAACCTCTGGTACATTAAAAAGAAGCTACTGTTCAAATAAAATGCATTTTAAAGCAGATATTCAAAGATGTTGAGACTCACATCTCCAGCAAAGGTATGAAAATATCCTCTAGGACTATTATATACAAAGTTATTGTACAGCTCCTGCTCCCACAATAATTTCCCATCCTGAAAAGAAGAAAAAAATAATTTGAAAAACTTAGATGAATTGCAGAGCTCAACTTTTTTCACAACAGAACCTATTAAGAGTTGCAAGCTGCATGGTATTAAGCATCTACCTTGCTATTAGCCCAATAAATGAGCTCAATCAAAATCAAAATATCCTGGAACGTGCAGAAGAGCTGTGGAAGGCTCTGTTCAGATACCTGAGTGTTTTCAAAAGGCATCATCCTTCAAGTTTTACTGGGAGCAGTAAAAGTAGTCATTGATAGGAATACACTGATAATAGCAACAGCATTAAAGGAGACTTGCAGTCACTTGTTATTTTCTCAGGCTTGACTTGAAACAGTTAAGGGGAACAAAAATTCTCACCTTTTTAAGAAGTTTTATATATTTAAATGAAATAGTTCAGAACCCAAGGAACAGGTTTCTCTCTTAAGTCTAGTAATCAAGTGACCAAATCACAAAGTCAAATGTAAATGCAATTGGCAATCCTTAATAAATCTGAGAGACTTCAAGCACTGAATACTGACAGACAATGTGCTGCTGTTCCTGGCTGTAGAGAGAACAGGAAGCTTTCCCAAGTCTCAGCAAATCAGTAAGACTTATGCTTCTCAATATCGTTTTTGTTATGAAAAAGTTATCTTGAACACTTCACCTCTTAGGTACTACTATATGAAGTGAAATACTGCAATAGGACAAAGATCCACAGTACAAATGTACATATATGTTGTGGAGAGAAAAATCCCCAAAAAACCTGTTTGTCCTACAGTTCTCACATGCAGCAACACACTACTCAAAACCATTATTTCCACCCATACAGAAGACAGCATCTGTTCTGTTAATACCAAAGTAGAGAGATCTGCTAAAATTCTGACAGCTATCGGTAGCAGTGACACTATGCTAACTTTCACTAGTGTGACTAATCAGATCTGTAGAGGACAGCTTCTGTGAACTGCAAGAAAATTACATCTGATATTTATTTCATCCATAAAAGCTGACATCTATGAGATAATTTAAATTTAGAATACTTGAGAAAGTTGCATTTGTCTATTAATAAGCACTGTAATTACATCACTTAAAGCACAACCATCTACTTGAGAATGTTTTTGAGTTTGTAGCTACAACCTACGCTCATTCAGTTCAAAATGGAGAATGAATACAACCAAGCTTAAATAATCTGATAAAGAAAAAAAAAAAGATGCTTGCTTACCTTAATGTCAAATATTCTGATAAAATATGACCTCTGTGGATTGTCCTTTACAAGGCAAGCTACACCACAGCACTTCTTCGACCACACGGCGTTGCGATCTGCTGCATATATCTGAACAACTGCTGAGGACATCGTCTAAAAAGAAAAGGTAGCTATTAAGGTAAAAAAAAAAAAAATCACAAATTCCATATTTCATCTTTTACCAAAGTTTCTCTTATTAGTTGTTCTAGGCAACAACTCTGGTGATTTCCCAGGTGGTAATGCAGTAAAGTTCGAATGACCCCAAATCACTTCTATACTTCACATTTTCACTATGAGATTTAAAAAGATTAAGAACTCAATTGAACTTTTTGTTCTTGCTCATAAAAATCTGCAAGTAAGAGGCAGACCAGTAACTATGGTGGTCACACAGAGAAGTCCTACTGTGCAACTACATTTCTTTCTGCTCAGTACTTTGAACTGGATAGAAATACAATACTCAGGCTAGAACTGTAAATTACACAGTGCCTGGAAACACTCCCGGGTACTGGAACGCAACTGTCTATGTTGCTTAATTGTCCAAATGGTCTCTGGCATAATTTTAGCTTATGCCAACTAGCAAACTCCTAAAATTCTTGGGCATGGTTTGAGAATTCACATGAGCTAGACTCATTCCCAGCTGGCAACCTGAAATCATCCTGTTTTCATATTGAGATATTTTAGCAAGAAATGAAGATTATTGCACACTAGACTGCTTCAATAGGGCACTGGGAGTGTTTCTCAGTATATTTTGTAGTATATACCTAATTTACCTTAGAAGTCCCATGAAAAACTGGAACCTTTGAAGAGTACTCATTTAGGAGTCAAGTCACACAGAATCACAGAATGGTTGACACTGGAAGGGACCACTGGAGGTCATCTAGCTTAACCTCCCTCCCCAAGCTGTATCACCTACAGCACACTACCCAGCCTGTCTAGAGCCTTAACGACAGCACAGCACTTGGAGGTATAAGTCACTCCTCTCAGTTTCATATAATCAGCAAACTTGCTGAAGAAGCACTCTATCCCTTCATCCAAACCATTGATGAGCATAATGAACAATACTGGACCTAGTATTGACCCCTGGGGGACACCACTAGAGGTCTCCAGCTAGACTCTGTGCCACCCTGAAACCTGCTGTTCAGCCAGTTCTCAATCCACCTCACCATCCACTCATGTAGCCCCCACTTCCTGAGCCTGCCTATGAGGATGTCAGAGGAGACAGTGTCAAAAGCCTTGCTGAAGTCCAGGTAGACAAAATTTTCTGCTCTCCCCTCATTTATCCAGCCAGTCATCCAATTGTAGAAGGCAATCAGGTTGGTTAAGCATGATTTTCCTTCAGTGCATAAGGTCTTAGTGATATAAAACCTAAAGACTCTGTAACAGGACAGATGAGAGGCTACCTAGCCCAGAATCTATTCTCCAGCAGCACCAGATGCTTAGGTGAGAACAGAGGAGTACACCATTGCACTATAGGAATGTACCCCCAGCAACTGGCAGGTTGGAGTTCAAAGCTCCACTGAGCCAGCATGTTCATCTTACAGCACCTGATGAATTTTTCCTTTGTAAATTTATCTAATTACTGTTCAAACCAATGTGAACTTCTGGGCATTACAGACCTGGACAGCATTGCATTTCATAGTTCACTAATATGCAAATAGTTACCTTCTTTTAGATAAGTTTGCCACCTGCTACTTTCAACTGACTGTCCCTCCTTGTTCTTACACTAGGAGATGGCGTTAATGGTTTCACCATTGCCCCTCCATGCTGCACATGCATTTGACAGGTACCTGCCACACTTCTTTACCCGGTAATTTCTCTACTGTTTAAGAAGCAATACCAGCATTAAGTCATTCCCATACAAAGAACAAAAAAATAAATAAATCATTCTACACTTTAGTTAACCTTGTTACTCTCACATGGATCTTGCCTAGTCTTACTTCATCCTTCTCTGATTGGGGATAGGACTTATGTTGTATTAATCTAATTTATTAGCCTATTGAACACTGGGTCACAATAATACTGTTTTCTGTTTCATTCTCCATTTCTTTCCCTGTAAATCAAAGAGTTTTATTTATTTTTTCACTCCGGAACATTAAGCAGACATTTTCATAGATCTGGTGTAATTCCAAGATCCTTCTGGAGGGTTCATACCTAGTCTGACTAATGGGCTTCATATTTAGTTTTCCCCACCTGCTCTATGAGCATTACTTTGCCTTCCTTCATCAACACTACTTGCCAAAACAGTTGACATTTAGAATGCAGGCATGTCTTGTTGCCTTATAAGATTATCTACTATCAATATCACCCAAGTTACAATTAAATTGGCTTATAATAACCAGAAGAATAACCTAACTTTCCTGTTTGTTTTTTTTTTCAAAAAAACCAAACCAAAAAAACCCAAAAAACCCCAAAACCAAAAACCCAAAAAATCCTTCCAATTTTGCTGAAGTAGAGTTAAATACAGCCAGACTGACAGCTACTCCCTGGGGAAGCTTTATACCGTTTGCACAGGAACTGTGATGTAACTTTCACAATCAAGATATAATTCTGTTCCTTGTTGCAACCACCTCCTCACAGGTTGTCAGACTACTGATTTTTCTGGTAACCTACAGAAAAAGTTAAAGTGTGACTGACTTGATGAAAAGACAGCTTTGAAGTTGCCTCCTCAAATGCTCTACAACTAAGTGTAGAGTAAAACTTCTCTCCCTGTAATCTAGAGTAATATGAGTAATTTAACCATAACTGGACTTGTCAGATGAGTAAGAACAGACCCTTGGGTTAGCCATACTGCCACAACAAAACCACTAACTGACATTAAGTTGCAGGTGTAAGAAAGGACGTTTTTTCCCCCTTACGTGCAACAGAGGAAGATGATTTTGGGCACAACTGGCCAGATTTTCTTCAAATCTTCTGCTAACAGCTTTTTCTATCATTTCTCCAATATCAACAAAAATAAGCACAGATGGGCCATTCTACAGTTGTAACAAAGGCATCACATTCAACCACAGCAACTATCCCACTGGCCATGCAAAAGCCTTCTCAACCCTCCAAAACAAGTTCAGCTCCCAACTAACCTCCCTCAAACAGGAATATCCACCGAAATGGGAGGTCTTGGCAAGAATTATGCAACTTAAATTGAAGGCACAGAAGACAGAAGTTATCTGTGTCAGGAAAGCTCCCTATGCGTTGCCTCCTGTCATATTTAGCTGCAAATGCACTGACTGGATTATCTAGGTAAACCAGTAACTGTCATAACTTGGGAATGACTGCTTACAAAACCTTCCCCATGAGTAGACAGAAGAATGTTACACAAAAAGGGCATGTCATCATTCCACATAATCATAACAGTTTTAATGTATACTTGGATACCCTACGAGTAGAGCTTAATTTACAAGTTAGAGAACAATTCTACGGAACCTAAACAAGGTGTTGTGAGGCTTACCAAGCCTAGACTTCAATCACATTTTAACTTACTCATTAGCACTGCATGAATTCCTAGTGTTGGCTGACTGTGTTGAGGCTTTCACATGCTACAACACAGAATTACAAATTCCGTTGTTACATCACTGGTTTTTCTTATTAAAAAGACAATGCAGGAAAAAATACAAGATGTACTTTGGGGGGAGAAAAGGACAGTAAAATTAACTCTTTTTACTTCAGCCACTGTTTATTTTCATCATGCAGAGCAGAGCTGCATGCTTCATGCTCTTCAGCTTCTGGAAGACAGGACAAAAGTATTTACTCATCCACCTCCTTTGCAAACTTACAAACTTACCAAATTTTAAACTTGAGAAAATATAAACCATTCACGAATCCTAGCCACATAAATTCAATTAAAAAAATCAACTTTAATTGCAGACTTGCAGCATCTGAGAACGTCTATACAAGTATTCTACTGCATTTTCTGACTGAGCATTCACTTTGTCTATTTTCAAGCCAGCTGTGATATCCAGCTCAGTTTCTCACAGCATTCTTGAAGAGAACATGGACAGGGAATTGCTTGAAAGAGTCCAGCGCAGAGCCACGAAGATGATTAAGGGAGTGGAACATCTCCCTTATGAGAAGAGGCTGAAGGAGCTGGGTCTCTTTAGCTTGGAGGAGACTGAGGGGTGACCTCATCAATGTTTACAAATATGTAAAGGGTGAGTGTCAGGATGATGGAGTTAGGTTTTTTTCAGTGATGTCCAGTGATAGGACAAGGGGCAATGGGTGTAAACTGGAGTATAGGAGGTTCTGTGTGAACATCAGGAAGAACTTCTTTACTACGAGAGTGACAGAGCACTGGAACAGGTTGCCCAGGGGGGTTGTGGAGTTTCCTACATTAGAGATATACAAGGCCCGCCTGGACAAGTTCCTGTGTGATGTAATTTAGGTTACCCTGCTCTCACAGGGGGGTTGGACTAGATGATCTTTAGAGGTCCCTTCCAACCCTTAGGATTCTGTGATTCTGTGATTGCATTTATAAGAACGGGTTCTTTAAAACTATACATAAATATTTCTTCACAAGAGGTCACATCACAGATTTTACAGATGGAATTAAACAGGACTGCCTTTAAATACTCGACGTAATTAGTGCATTTTTTGTGAGATATAGTAAGTTGATTTGGCACTTAATACCTAAAGTTATTGCTGTATTTCAGAAGGAGGATTTTGAAGTTGGCACTAATGCTTTGCTAAACAGATTTAGCGAGGCCCTTGTCCTTTTTCAGGATCTGTGTATTTGGAAAAGGTGCATAAGGAAAAGAAATAAGGCAGACCACCAAAAACTGATGGGCCATGGACATGAGAATCAACAGCCCTCAGTTTTCTTTAGCTTTTGGCACAGTCAGCTTCCAGCTGGAGGATATGCCATCACGGATTCCAGGAACTTGTCACACCCCTCAAACTGATGAGCTATGAAGCTGTAAGTCTGGTGTTGTCATCTGGTCACATCCTTGGGCACACATACAGCAGGATATGTGGTATCAACAAAAGGCTCATGAAAACACTTTCTGCTTGCAGAAGGCAGCCACAACTAGTCACTGCACATGTGTAGAATGGGATCACAGCAGACACTGCTAGTTTCCAACTGGGTAGCAGGTAGCTGTGTCCTTTGATCAGCTTCTGGTGTGAACATTTGCTGCAGTAGCCTGTCACAATAGTGACTTGCTGTAATTCAGTGTTTCTCAAAAAAACAGAAAAGCAAGCCAACACAAAGTGGTATATCTCATTACAAGTAAGAGCCACCACACTAGATTGCTTATGGTTGACATCAACTGCGAAAAGCTAAGTAATTACAGAAGAGTACTGACATCAAAACACAGTGGGCCAAAAGTCACAACAAAGAGCAGCAGCAAGAATAAGGCTGTAAGAGGATGTTCAGCCACCTCAGTACACACTAGAAGAGAAAGCAATTCAAGACCCATTGGGATGATTTTGTAGTGCTCATCTGAAGATGACAACTGTTTGTGGGACAAAGATAAAGAGATTCATGAAAAGACTTAGGCTGGATGTGACCTCTAAGTCCTCCAGCCCAACCTCCTGCTCACAGCAAGGTTAATTAAAAACCTAGAGTTCAAGTTGCTCAAGGTCCTGTCCAGTTAAGCTTAAAGGCTTCACATCACCGCTGGGGACCCTGTTCCAGTTTCTAATCACTCCTTTTTTAATGCTTGTAAAAATGCAACTCAGTTTAATGTATTCTTCTAATGGTTCAGTATCGTATGTGTGTATAGACCTACTATAGTGGAAATCCTTACTATGGCTAAGCCAACATAACCGAAGCCGGAACAGGTGATGCTGGGTGCTCTTGGATTACTCCGTTCTTTGATACAAGGCCAGGAAGATAGCCCACAGTTTGCTTCCAGAGTGGCTGTTCCAAGAATAAAGGGCTACTGCCTGACATTAAAACATTGGTGGGTAATAGTCTTCCTTGGACAGCAGGGCTCGGCAACAGAGATATGCTAAAATCAAGTATCACTTCACTGTGGAAAACAGTGAGGTGTAACTCTAATCTTCACTATAAGAAGACAGGCAGCTTCAGTACCAAAGAAATGTTTAATCACCTAGCATTATCTGAGTCATGGAGGAAGATACGGAAACTCATTAAGACTCCTGAATGAGAAGACAAGAAGCAGAAGTCAGAATGCAGGGTAGCTAATTCTGCAAGACATAATGACTAATCCACAGAAAATTAGCCAATTAGACAGAAACCAGTGGGTGACATTTCTTTCTTTAGATTACACGTATCCTGTAAAGAAAAAAAAAACAAAAAAACAAAAAACCCCCACCAAAACAGTAGCACTGATGATTCAATCAGAAATATTGTCTGAAATCTTAGCGTATCTCAACTACAAGCTCGTGTAAGCAATTACACATTTAAAAGTCAATACTTTAATAAATTCATGTTATTCAAAGCGAATTGGAGTTAGACAGTAATAATACCCTCCTGTTGTTCTGCAATTATCTTCCATTTCATAAATATACAGAGTTTCCCAAAACATTTCTGCAGAGGTCAACACAGCTATGCATTTTCTCTTATCGCTCTTAATACAGAAACAAAACCTGTGCAGAGACCAGGCCCTGAACCTCCTCCTCTTCTGGAAGGAAGACCTTTAGGGGCCTACACAACCGAGCTCTTTTCTGGCAGTTTTATATCCCTTCTGCACAGTTCTCCTGTTTCAAGAGAAAATTTAGTTATTTTCTTGGCACAGAGGATGTCTCCTGCCATGTGGGAACAGTGTGTTCCCTTCCTGCTAGGAAGGGCTGATAACCCACTTCTAGGGTGAATGTTCTCATCACCATGCAATCCTACAGAAGGCATGCACTGCAATCTCCTCTAACAGGCCTCTTAAATGAACTGAATAAACCTGACACTATTCAGATCATCCCTAACTAATTAGGCCACATAAACATCATGCAAGCATGCTTCCCTAACAATTTCCACATTCTAAGTAGCAGAGGCATTTGCTAGAGTCAACAAAAGTATTTCCTAGCACTTTCACAGAAACTTAGAAAACTTGAGGTCAATTCGGTTCAGAATCCTACAATATTCTTTAGCCATGGATAGTAAGTAAAACTTAACACTCTTTAAATTTGGGTGTCTAGTGACGGTGTAGGTACAATCCAAACATAACAGCAAGAAATGCTAAACATAAATCAACACTTTCACCAAATTTTAAAGGTCTCAATGAGCATTCACAAGCATCAACCTGTAATTACTTACTTTTGTAGGTTTAGATGGGAAGGTATGGAGATAGCTAAAAATAGCAGAGGGAAAGAGAAAAAACTAGGGATACTAAAGGCAGACTGCTTCTGCTTCCTGCTGATGCCTTCATCTGAAGGACCTCAAGGATTCTGGCCTAAACCTCTGTCCTGTGTTCAGCAGTTGCAGTCAGTTTTTCTTCTCTTTAGTAGCTGGTGTTTTGACTTAGCTTGGGAACAAGGCTGATAAGGCCGATGTTTTTGGTTGTTGCTGAGCAATGTTTGCCCTGAACAAGGACTTTGTGAGCCTCATGCTCTGCCGGGGAGGAGGGGAAGCCAGGAGGAAGGAGGGACAGGACTGTACTGACAGGACCAAACTGACCAAAGAGGTATTCCATACCATAGCACGTCATGCCCAGGATGTAACTGGGAGCGATCCGGAAGGCCTAGTTCTCTCGGGGTGGTTGGAAGAGGTGGTCGGTCAGCACTCGGTTGGTGGGGTGTCGTGAGTTATCTGTTGTGGTTGATGGGATGCTGTATTCTTTTCCTGTATCATTATTATTATTGGTGGTAGCAGCAGTGATTTGTGTTATACCTTAGTGACTAAACTGTTCTTATCTCAACCATGTGGAAGTTGCATTCTTTTGATTCTCCCCCCATCTCTCTGGAAGCAGGGGAGGGCAAGAAGGGGGGTTGAATGAGTGAACGAGCTGCGTGGGTTTAAACCACGACAACCTCATAAAATAGATGCATCCAACTGTCTTTTTAGCCTCTTCCCCCTTAAGAACAGCAGATAGGGCTATTTATGGTTTTTGCTTCTTGTACCAAAAAACAGTGTGATGACACTACTTTTATAGTACACACACAGTTTTCTGTGTGTAAAAATATTTCAAGGCCTCCACAATATTTTGACTATGAAATTAGATTTTAAGTTAGATTTTACAACTATCAGACTGGCTTATGATTTATGTCTTCCCACCAGGTTGCCTCCAGAGTTTTCACAAATGAGTCGGACATGTGACAGTGTTCATCTACTGGGGATTTGGATACTTTTTTATTTGCAATTTGAGTAAACTGTGATTACTTCAAATTTTAAAGCTCTTAGTGCTGTTACAGATATATATAACAGGTCACTAATAATCTTATCTTTAAAGACAATTGTGTATTGTAACAAAAAGTTATAGTCAGATGCTACAGACAGGATTTTAAACTAGTCTCCCATTGAAAGAAAGAATACAGAACTTCAGAAGTTTGCTGGCAGATTTCAACAAGTCAAGCAGCTGGAAACAATCTTCTACTTTTAACGCCATTTACGGACGTTATTTTCAGAAGACAGACTGATTGCTCCACAGACAGGAAAACTAAAGCAAGATTTCACATTATTTGACAGAACTGACATAAGAGAGCCTTTTGTAAATACTCAATCACATGAGAAAAGCTTTATTCGGTGCAAGTTGAAAAATTACTCAGCTGAAGACACTGAGGCCTCACCAGTTCTACTGCTTACGAAACTGCTACAGTCACCAACAGTGTGCAATTTTAAGCTTAAAACTTGCTTTTCATCTAATTTCCCATGATTATTCGCAGATTAAAAAAATGCACTGTGCATACGTGCTAAGAAATCAGTATTTGTTTTCACCTATATGCAAATTAAGCTATTTAAAAATAAAGGCACTGCATAAGAGATGCTGCCTTTTTCTTACTTGAAGGGAGAAGGAAGAGAGGAAGTTCTTTCTAAAACAGCAAAAAAGCCACTTCAGGTGTTTCCTACCATTTCTGAAGAATAATGATCTTAATCTAAGTTAAAAGACAGCTTCACACAGCACACAGACCAAAACATGTAAGGGATCAAGAGACCAAAAATTAAAAAAAAAAAAAAAAAACAACAACCTAAATAGCAATACCTAAGGACAGATTCCCTGCCTTGTTCTGATCGGCTACAGCATCCTCACTGAGGATTCTGTAATGATATGGTATGGAGAAGGTACCAGTGATCATTAATTGATGTTACAACAAAAGAAGGGATGAAACAAGGGACTGCTGTTTAAGAAATCTAAACTATAGAAGTGCTTGTCCAGACTTGAGTCTGCAGTTGTCTAGCTAAATGATCCTTCACTCCTAATCCTGTCAGCCCGTTACACAGGTCACATTCTCCTGAGTGCCTTCAGATCCCAGTTCATTTACACTTCCAGTACCTCCCAGAACTACCCAGTTCAGCTAGAGCTGGCCAACTCTTTTTCAAACACTTGCTGTTGAACTGTGGATCATGGGAGAACAACAGTTAAGATGTGGGTAAACAGCATAGCATATAAAACCAAATCAAACAGCACATGATTAAGAGAGACCTTTTCATCAGACAAAGAATATTTTTAAATCCTCCAACCTCAGTTCAGACAACACATGCAAGACTTCAGCCTTGCAGAGATATGACATAACCATAATCACAAGCATGCTCCAGATGATAATATTCTATGCCATCCCATTTTAGCAGATCATTTACCAAATGACATACACAACCTGGGGCTTCTACTGATGAACAAGCTGAACACTGTCACTTCCTGTTTACCTGCACAGCATCATTAGGAGCTTACTCAGCTGCATCTCACTGCTGAAGGCTGATGAAATCTTGGCTGGTCAGAAAGCAGCAGACACATGACAAAACACAGTTGGTTATTTGTGTTCCGTTGTTAGTTACACATTTGGCTACTTTCAGAACAACAGAAAGTGTGCTGTGCACAGGCTGTCCGCAAATTTGTCACTGTCCTACTGCCATGGAGCAAAATCCTCACTACAGAAGAAAGACATTTTGTCTTGCAGTTCCACCCCCATCCCTGCCTCCCCAGGCACTATGAATCAAGGTGTCAAAGACTACTCATTTCCAAAGCTTATGGAACTTTCAGATTAAATGTTAAAGTCTACCTTTTGATTTTCAGCCATTTTAAATCAAGATTCCCAGGACTAGGATGACCTTTACACAAATGAAGCACTGTGCAGGTATGTAGATTAACCAGTTCTCAGAACTACTATGCTTCAGTCATACACAGAAACTGCAGACTGATGTTTCAAGCCATACAGATTCAAGGCAAGAATCAGGCATTTCACGCAACTCATGGGCTAAAGCTGGAGCTTGAATGTGTCTTGTCTTGTTTTACTGCCTATTCAGCTATACAGGAAACCAGCTCCTTCGACTCAATACAATCTTCCCTTCTACTAGCAAGCTATTGCCTTCGTGCACTAAAGAGTTAAACTCACAGTAGTTCTTTATAGACACACTTAATGGTGTATGTATCACATTCACAAGTAAAAATCTTCAGAACAACAGTTAAATTGATTAAAGAAAGGATGTGAACCATAAGCCTCAGGAATTCCTGAATTACCCCAGCTCTGGAACATTCATTAATGAGCCCCTGAAAATGTTATTTAGCATCTACTGGTATTCCCAGGTCCAGATAAAAAAAAAAAAAAAGAAAGAAATCAATTTGCTTCCTTGTTCCCTGCCCCTTTAAATTTTACCACTATCTGAGCAGCAANAATGTGCTCGTGTATTTACGTGTGCAGATAAAAAAAAAAAAAAAAGAAAGAAAGAAAAATTAGTATTAGCTTTGCAGTGGTGAGGTTTAAGTGAATTTTTCTTATGATCTTGACACTTGAGGGCAAAAAATAATATGGAATTTGGACTTCAGATATTTAGAGAACACTGAAATAAAACACTTTAAATTGTTTTAAAAGGCAAAACTCTTAACAGAAAACATTAACTTCTTGCCAACATAAAACAAAGAACCCCTTCAAAATATCAACAAATTGGAGAAAAGGCTATTAGAAGTAAAACCTCTCTGAATAATAGCCAGCAACTGGTCTGAAAATTGTGTATACAACTTGTGTCCTTGCCCTGTAGACTCAATCCACTTACATAAAGGTACTTAGAGATATAACACCCCCTCCTCCCCTCCCCCCCCCACTTTCACTGTGCCACAAAAACGTGCTTTAATTCCTCCTTCAGCAGTTCATGTTCGTCCAGAACAATAATGCTAACTGAAGTCAGATATATGGAAACATAACTGTGTATATTTTATTTTTTTTAATACCAACAGCTGAGTCTGCTATGAATGAAGTTATTCCCAGTTATAAGTCTTAAAAAATGGACATACTATAGGAAAAAAATTGCATGATGATCTAGTAGCTACATGATTCCTGAATATATCCAAAATCCATTCTATGGATACAACACTAAAAACCCTTTCAGGGTAGATATACCCAATAGTGAAAGCATCAGCTGAATGTTTGGGAGACAACTATTTTTCATTTAGTTTTGGATGATATTTGCATTTACTTCTCCCCCATGCCTTAGCTTCCTCATCTATAATATGGAGATATAGACCTCTACCTCTGGAATTTGCTTTGAGAACTACTGTTAAATCAAAAATAAAGATAAAATTATGCTGCCACAAACAGAAATCTATTATTCTGGGAGGAGGGGAATAGGAAGTGTCTACATTATCTTCTCTGCTAACATCCAAGGTTAAAACAGCCTAATTTCTGTATCACTAGTGTTAGTTTTCTCCCCAGTGCATGAACATTAAATAATACCTGTTAGCCTGTTAACTGTTTTAGGTATGGAAGCTGAGATATATTCTTTTACCAGGAGGGATGTCCCTGGAGTAAACTGACATTTATTACAGCTAACAGCTACAACTGTCACTGTCAGTACAGGCTCCTTTGTATGTCCAAAGCACTGCATTTATCAATGCACTGTGGAGGTCAAAAGCCACTTAAATCCACCCATGTATAAACAAACTTTAAAAGCTTGGAAGCAGTGTCATAGAATGGTGATCTGACCTGGCCAATTCTATGCAGGCTTAAGGTAAGTCACCTATTTCCAAACAAACCACAGCTGTAAATTCTTTTAGTAAATTTACCAATGCTTTTGTAAGTCATCATTACACATGTTTAGCATTTGATTGTTAAGATGGAAGAATAAAGAGTACAAAGCAAGTAACTCAAAACTTAATGGCAAAAGGAAAAAAAGTAATTTCCCACCTACCTGGCACTTCTCAGTGGTCTCTTCCAGGATAACCCAGACCCCTGAGCAACAAAACCCCATTAAGTCTTAGTACATAAGGATCAAGAAAATCATCCCAGAACTCTATTCCTATTTCCCACCCAGCCCTTCAGTAACTGCAATTGCCAACTCATACTTCAAGGTTCTTTTACAGAGGATTAATGGGAAAGCTCCTTGCTTGAAGTCAAAATTCTTCTCCTGCAGCTCCATAAATAGACAGAATGTTACTTATCACAATGTTGCCTGTTCTTCTGGGCACAACCAAAACAGCATAAAGTGTAAAAATCTTATAGTGTTTGCTTATACAACAAAAAAATTGCTGAAACAAGGCAGCACCATGTATTTTTCCTCTACACTCAACACTTGGCATCCATGTCCAGTCATCAGTTTCCAGTATAAATCCCACAACGGTTATTTTTTCCTGCAGTGCAGAGCTAGTAGTACAACTTCACATTGCAGTTCTAATGAGGAAGCACACGCAGAAGCGAGGAACAGGGGCAGCTGGCACTCAATCTTTTATTCTTAAATATGAATATGTTTGGATGGGGCGGAACAAAAGCATCCCCACCAAAGATTATCATCTCTTCAGTACTGCTGTGTTCCTGTTCGTAATTTGTAAACATTGTGTAACAGCAGTAACAAATACATTACCTGAAAAGACTGCATACCAGCCTGTACTTACAGATAATATAAAAATTACTTCACCCTACTTACAATAGTACTGAAGTAGCACTAGATCTTCGGTTAGAAACAAAACTTATAATTAAGAAAAATCAATATTTATTAGATCACTACAGGATTTTAGAACCCACAAAGTCACATCAATATTATTTTAACACAAACACAGTAGTTTGGATATTTTAAAACCTTTCAGGACAAAAAATATTTGTTTCAAAAAACATTTAGATGAAATGTTAGGTCTGAAACTGACCTTCACTCTTTCTGGTGAGTACTGTCTGAATTAAATACAGCAAGTTGAACCAAAATAATAAGTTTAATGAAAAAGATCTTAAGATAGCTTTGCTTTCGATTCCAGTGAAAACTAAATACTAATCCAAATCAATTTCAATTGCACTGGGAGTCCAATCAGTCAGTATCATTACCCTAACTAATAGTTAGATTTGAAGCATTATATGTTCAGTTCCTGCACTACTTCTCTGCAAGTCTCAATCTGTTCTGGAGCTGACAGTGAACACACCCTGTGCCATCGGCTCTTGCTTCTTAGGACAACTGGCAACAGCCTTACTGTAAGGTCAAGTATTTGTCACTTAGCTGAAAGCCTCCACTTATGCAATGATAAGTTACAGTGCTTTTATGACAGCATAAAGACAGCAGGTACATTGTTACACTACACTAACAGAATGAAAATGTTCATTAATACTGGCTGTAACCTTTAAACAGAAGAGAAAACCAAAAGGTTATTAATGACACACTGATTAACATTTTCAGAACTGTAACACCTTTGGTAATGAGATATTCCTCCATAAGGGCACTGATGTAACTTAAACCCCAATGACTAAAAGAAGGTACCCACTGTAAACCCTGGGGGTTCCATGTTTTATATGGATACTTTCTTCCTTTGTGATCAGCTAACTACACCAATCGCTCTGAGCACCTGCACAGCCTCAGTCTATTAGCACAGCAACAGCAAGCCCTTGATGATGTGAGTATATGAAAGATAATGTCAGTCCCAGCAGTTGTACATTTTAAAGAAAACAGGCTGATTACCCGATTAAGATTGCAAAAGACTTCATATGAGTGTAGAAATATGTATCTCTTCCAGGCTCCTGGAAAAACTAATCACAGGAATGGGACCTACTTAACTGCAATGCTCTAATGGATTGCTACAGGTTAGCAAGGTATATTTTATGAATATCAGATTAAAGTCGGTGTAACTGGGTCCTCCAAAGATCTAGGGATTGTTTGTCAGAAACTTCAATACTGGGATGATCTTCCTATGGGAAGATGGAAGGGGGTGGGAGGAAGCGCGCCAGTAACACAGCGAGACCTCAAGCAAGCCTGGGCAGGGAAGGAGGAAAGGAAGTAATCTTGATTTCTTGGTAGTCCAGAACCCACTCCTGGGCACATGGAATACTTACAGAAGGTGAAACAGATCAACAGAATGGACTGAAAGGCTAGCCAGCTTCACTGATGAAAGTGTCCTGTACAACATTTGTATTCAAAAGTACATCCTTCAGAAGAAGGCCTCTGCCATCCACCATGTGATGTGCAATGATACTGAACTCAAGAGTTTTTTATTAGCTGATGTGGAACTAAGATCTCCAAGTCTGCTAATCCTGCCATAAAAGCTTCAGTTCTACAATGAACACTGTAGTCCTCTGAAGAATCCCAAAGTCAAAAAACTGCCATCAGTCACCTCACTTCAGGACCAGGTTACTCTGACAAATGAAGACTCCATGCTACACTTCGACAAAGTGCCCAAAGCATCTGAAGTCAAAGACCAGCCTTGATGATTCATGGCAGATATCCTTATTTATGGCTGCTTTGTTTATTCGGAATAAATCAACTATGTAACACCCTTTGCTAATTAAGACTTGCATCACAGTGACATTGTCTGTATGGGGTGACCTCTGAGAAAAAGTTATTTCTAGTGATACAGATATTGGCACTGCATCATTTCATTGCTAGAGGAATTACTGAAACCAGAATTGGCATTCAAGTCACCATCCTGAAATTAAGGCTAAAAGCACTCAACTTCTAAATCCATGATGGATTGCTATCTCCCCTCTGCTCTGAAGCAAAGACTACCTGCTGTGGGAGAAGTGCTTGTACAGCACCAAACATCACCAGGGGTCCAGCTCCTGCCAGTGCTGATTTATGAAAACTGATACTGGAAAAAAAATAAGGCTTGAGGCCCAAAAGGAGATCACAAGATACTACAGGGGGGAAATAAAAAAGATAAAAACTTCAGGGAAGTGTCTACAGAACCCAGACATCCCAGACAGAACTTATGATTGAGGCGAGACACCAGAACACAGAGAGTATTTGATGGGTAAACTACTGTAAATCATCCTACTTCACACCCTACAATTGTCACTGGGGTTGAAGTGGGAAACAAATTGTTGCATCTGAACTGATAGAAAAATGCTAAAACACTCCAAAATGCAGATGCAGGGAAGATTCCAAGAGACCTCAACACATCCCTTGAGCATCTGAAGATGCACAAAACTTTCCTTGTATTACTAACAAATTACTCATCACAAAAGAAAGCTCTAGACAGGAATTCCTTTTCTTGGTAGGCCAGTGCTCTGTAACCAAGAAATACAGTAAGTGAAATGCAG
This sequence comes from Agapornis roseicollis, assembly GCA_002631895.1. Taxonomy (NCBI): domain Eukaryota; kingdom Metazoa; phylum Chordata; class Aves; order Psittaciformes; family Psittacidae; genus Agapornis; species Agapornis roseicollis. Next base: position 61,692 of record NDXB01000664.1, on the reverse strand, counting down.
CAGCCCTTAAGGCACCCCTGCTGTACCTAATGCAGTCTGTTAGAAGCACGGCTACAAGTTTCCTTACCAGAAAGCAATTTTTTTTTTTTCCCCTCTTGAAATCAGAGAAGAGGATCAGGAACCTTTTGAGCTCATGTTCACAATATCAGTATCAGATACACTTGATAATTTGTCCACTGCACTAGGTTGTTATACACACAAGCACACTTTCATCTGCTGGAAACTTCTAGTCACCTGCATTTTCCCAGGCTTCCAAAAGCAATTTCTAGGAGCAGAGAGACAAGACTGAATTTTGTTGCTGGCAGAAAACCCAGGTTTGACTCCAGCTTGATGTCGAAGAGGACAGTTATGAGAACAGGAGCAGAGCTGACCCTTATCCAGTGAGGTACCACTGACAATGCTAGAACAGGTAGTTCACTTCTGCCTCCCCATCCTTTTGTCTTCCAGCAACTTTCACTGGTTGTGCTAATATTAGTAACTAGGACCAGGGGTACTCTGTGCATGAGATGGCAAGTAGTATAGCAAGTGGTGCAGCAGAATGCACATCTGCACAGAGAAACTCTCTCTCCTCCCAACACAAATTGGGTGAGGACGGCCCTACCCATTTCACCTATTAGGAACTGTGTTCACACCATTTCACTCCATAAAACCATGCTCAATAAGTTGGGTGATTACAAGCTAGCCAGGAAGTGTGTCAACATATTAAACAACATGGACAGCCACAGAACGGACATGAGTTTGCACTACTGCCTTACTTAGGTTTGTAAGCACCAATATGTTAGCACAGACCAGAGGAGAGAGGAAGAACAAGATGTATCCTTCTGCCACTAAACATCAATATACCCTGGGTGTGTACCTCACGTTTTGAGTCTGTCAGTTCTGGTTATCAGAGACAGAAAGGTACAGTCCAGACAGGTATGGCCAGCGTGAGGGATGGTCCCATTGGTTACACAGTGTAAAGCCTGGAGCAGCACCAGAAACACCTGTTCAATAAGCAACCCTCATCTAAACAATACGAATAAGAGGGCAGAGGAACAGACAGGATTTGCTGCCTGTAAAAACCAAAAGCCAGAGATGTTCAAAAAGACTGTTAAGGAAAAGACTCAATGAAGAATTGCAGCACTGAAAGAGAAATAACTCCTAAATGACATAAAAAGATGAACTGAAAAACATGACATGGAGTAAGAGCTACATCTCTTAGAGAAGCATTTAGTTCTAAATCCATCTCCTTCCATCCTATCAAACAAAAACATAATGCATTATAATTGTAGTTATGTGGACTAAGGAAGGGAAGGGCATGCTCTGAGCAGAGATACAACTGTAATAGCAGCCTCTCAACTATCTAAATATTGGCACCTGAATATGATATGGACAAATTTCTCAAAGACAAAACTAATTTTCATTTTTTTTAATTAAGTGGATTGTTGAATCACCACTGAGTTCTAGAGATCAAGTACAACCAACATGCTCTGTTGCAATGACACTTTAAAATCTTGTATGGTCTTACAGTTCCAGCTACACAAACTGAGAATACTGCTAACAGTGCAGTGTAACACTTAAAGAGGCCACCACTGCTAAAGAAAGGTCAAAATGACAACACCTATTGTATGGCCAAAACATACTGGTTGATATAAAACTGCACACAAAATTAAGGCCCAAACCCAGTAGTTTTTAAAAACTGTTAATTGCCAGATTACTAAAAACAAACGTGTAATGCATAAATGTGTAATTCCGTGTGCCCAGTTATAAAACGTATTTCATACCTGAGAGCCTCAAACTAAAGGCAAATAAAGACAAAACAGCTCTGCATTTTATTCATCACAAACTAGTGCTTCCTTCTTTGCAAACACAAGGGGAAGCTTTTGCCTGTGGTATTGCACAGAACACATACCACTACAGGATGTTCATAGTTTTCTTCCTCTTTCCAGTTAACCACAAAAATTAAGCACAGTTTTACAGAGAGGAACTTATTTGGATGCTTCTGTGTGTGTTTAGTGTTATAAGCCAAGTGATGTTTCTATTTGCTTTGGCTGACTTAGGGTGAGTAAAGGAAAAAAATGTCTACTTACAAAGAATGACCGCATCTTAGCTCTGCTCATAGACAGCTGTCACATGGTTAGAGGAGCAGGAAATAACTTAACAGTTCGCTCAAAGCAGGACTAAGCAGTTCTGTGGTTTTGAGCCTGATCTGAGCCTGCAGAGTTGCTGAAGCTGTATCTTCCAGTATACAGTTCTTAATATAGCAGCTTACAAACTGGAGAGTCTGGTGTTCCCATGAGAAGCAGTGGAGGGAGGAGAAGAGGGTGGCAAGAAGCCCAAGAAATATCATACTCTGGTTTTTGCTTCCCTCTTGCTTATCCACCAAGAGTTCTTTTTTATAGCAATATTAACAATAACTTTAGGAGAAGATGAAATAGGAGAGAAATGTCTAAAGGCCATATCTCAGGCTCAAGTGCACTCTATGTATCCAGCAGCAAACAGCTGGCTAGCATAGAGACTCTCTCCTCTCTTTGTGCATTGCTTTGTTGCATTAAAAGAACACAAATGATGTCTAGCCCAGCACTGGATGCAGATAGGACTACATGTCCCATGAGACACAAAGTTCATCAGCAAGAACAAAGCAACTGTAGAACTAGGAAGTAGGGAAGTAAGAGAGCAGAGAGGATAATGGCAAAGAGGACAGACACTTCTACCTGGAGATCTTTGTGCTGATTACAGATGCAGGGGCTCAAGGGAGAAATAAAGAACCTATAAGCTTTTGAGGTACAACGGGAAAAGAGGAAATAAGGGCAGGAAACTTGTGTTTTTTTGGGTTTGTTGTTTTTTGTTTGTTTGTTTGTTTTTTTTTTTTTGAAGTGTGATAAGTGCAAGGAGACCCTGATGAAAGCTGAAACACAAGATTCTGAGGACAGTGGCTAAATTGATTCCCAGAATATCATTACCAACTTTACAGTAATCTGCTGTATAAAAATCTGAAAGCTTTATTTTCTACATAGAAACCAAAATTAAGTCAGTAAATTACAACACAGTATGTTTTATAAAACAAGAATGTTGCAAATAATCTCTTACGTTTATCCCAAACATAAAAGATATTACAACAAATTAACACTAATTTCTCTCCTTAGCCACAGATCACATACAGATAAATCTCTTGGCTCTACAGATAAAACCTTGAGAGGTGAGAAAGCATTTCTAATTTAGTGCTAAATTCCTGGATTCAAATATTCTTGCTGTTCTTCAGCTAAAACAGCAAGACAAGTATATTCAGCTAACTTTCAGGAAAGGTATCACAGGTAACACTTGAAGTAAACACATTTTTGAAAAGGGCTCACAATCTTAAAGGCAAGAGTTAACTTTGAGTTCAAATAATGAAATACAGGTTTTTTAGCTTTTCAAACAGGAGAAAGACACGTTTTCTTTCATTAGGTCAGTGCTTCTCAAATTGCAGGCACAGTACCCATACATACAAAATACTTTAGGTGAGCGCAGACATATTCTATTCCCGTAAAAGACTGATGATGCATTGTGGTTAATTAACAAGGGTAAATAAAGGTAAAATAACACATTCACTTTGAATGGAAATGAGATGAATGCAAAGGAATTCTGAATGACACAAAGCTCTAAATTGGAAAACGGTGTGTGAATCCACCTCACAAAAATGGAAACATGACCCTGATCAGCAAGCCTTAAGGTGATCTTCCAGTTTTAAGCTAGACACACCGGAGAACTGGAAAATGCATTAACACTGTTTCCCAGAAAACACAAAAGAAAAANAGGTGTGGTCGAGTGAGCGAAGGAGCTGCGTGGCTGGGTTTAAACCATGACATAAGGAAAAACATTTTAGTGCTCAAATTTCAAATAAAATATCTCATGCACTATTTACTTCATGATGAGAAAATAGCTGGTATAAAAAAAAAAAAAAAAGAAAAAAAACATTTCCCCAAAAAAAAAAAAAAAAAAAAAAAAAAAAAAAACAAAACTGTCTTAGAGTGAGGATTTTAAGGATAGCCAAATAAACACTACAGGGAAAATAGTCTAATCAATATGGGGATAAATGTATGAAATCAAGCATCTTAAGGTGAGCTTTAATCTGAAGATCTGCCAGTCTGTTGTGGAGCTCTGCAAGTTTCCTTGCCAGCAGCGATCTCCTCAGAACATTAAGTCTAGAGGAACAGAGAAGCTCATGTAATGAACTTCTTCCAGAATCATACATTCTTAACACACACATTTTAATTTGAGATGCCTAATGTGTCACATCATTCACTACACAAACATGAAGAGGTGTCAGGAAAATTGTCTAACTCACAGGTAGCTTAAAATACACTACTGATTCTGAATTAAGCAACTGAACAGCTTTCTAAGAAAGTGTCCCTATGATTGCTTGCATTACATCTCTTCTTTTTCCATTTGGCCCTTCTGGTACAATATCTCATCATGTGAAGATTACAGCACACTTCAGGATCTTCAAATTTAACTGCAACTTGTCCCTGAAGGTAAGTGCACACCTACCGTGACTATTTTATTGGTTATACAGGCATAAACAACATGTCTGGAAGCCACAGAAGTTAGTGTGCAAGTGTACCCATGCAAATACCTTGAGAAACAAAATTATTTTGTACTGCATAAAGTCCCAGTACAGTGGTCTGTTTAAAACCACCATGAAGATACACTTCTGGTTCCACTAAATCCGCTTTGTACGATTTACTGTTACAAGGAAAACAAACTGGACAATAAAAAAATCCCTCTGTGCCCAAGTAACGCATAACACCAACCCTTCTTGAGGAAATTGTACCCTAACCTACCAATAAGCAATTCTGTCTAGTACCCATGACACATTTTTGTTACTTGCTATATTTTATTATCGAGGTATTAGGTCATGAAAGCATAAGTCTCCTGCACTGTATCAAGTTTTATTTCTGTACTGCAACGATTCCTCAAGAGATCAGCCTATGAAACATGCTCACTGGAAGAGAGGACACCATAAATCTTACCACATGGCTTTAAGCGAAGAGCAAACTTTCTCAGAGAAACTGAGCACTTAAAAGCTAACTAAACCCCATCTCCACTCAGACACCTCAAGTCAGTGAAAGAATCAAGACTTTTGGTTAATGAACCATTGCAAAGTTCCTAGATGAAACTCACTCATCATATACAGATCACTTTTGTGCTTCACTCTACCCACTGAAGCAGAGGTAGATAGAGGCTGCCAGTGGCAATTGCTGACATTGCTGGCACCCGCAGTTCCTACTCACCAAAGACAGCTGTAAACAGTTCTTCCTACTATAGACACTAACAGCAGACCAAGAAGGGTCATAAGTTTTACAGAAAAGTCAGGTATGTTTTTTTTTTCAGGCAGAAATACCAGTATTCCTCATGAAGAAGAGATCTGAGGTCTAAAGTTACAGCATTCTCCTTTATCATCTTTTTACCCTGAAATTACATGGTATAAAATGGATCTTAAACACCCTACTTGTTTCAAATTAGTCTTATACTAAACCCTTGAGAACCCCAGAGTAAATATTCACAAAGGAAACATTCTAGTGGTAACAGATTCAAATCAATATTTATGATCACATAATGCAGTGAAATCACAGCAATTCTTCATTAAAAGAAGAACAAATTTATTTGCATGAAATAGTAAACTCAAACTTTATCTTCTAACAAGAAGCTACCTCTTAGGTGTTTTCCTAGACAAGTGGTATCTGGACATCTTAGTGAAAAACTTGTAGTCAAAACATGACTGTTCATCTGAATCCTGCATTGAAACTGCACTCCTCTAAATTCCTCCACCTGATTCTTAGCTGTGAAGAGTTGGTAAGTTACAACACAACAGCTTGTGACTACAAATTGTTTTCATCCTGTTACTTCTGTACACTACAGGATTCCAGAGCACTTTATCAGGAGCATGAGTGGTATACTTGACCAGCTGATGAACCACAGAGATGCTAAGAGGATTCTGGCACTTGACTACCTCCAAAACAGAGGAAAATAAATAAAAAATAATAAAAAAAAATTAAAAAAAAAAATAAAAAAAATAAAATCTACAAAGCAGCTCAGAAAAGAATGTAAGAGTGTTGAAGCCTTAACAGATTGAGATTCTTGTTCCAGGCCTGTATTACTAGATCACGTTCTCCTTAGCAACACATAACACTTCATAAGAGAGATACACAGCAACTGAAATTTGTGGTAGGACTCGCCTTGCATGTCAAGACATAAACACATGTGTCTAGCACATGAGCTATAAGCAGAGTCAGGAGAGATGTGACCACTACAGTCACTGAAGCAAAGACAGAAATTCAACTAATAATTGTCTTAATCTTGAAGTAAATTGAACAGATTTATATAACAGCCAGTGATGCCTACTGACAGAGATGGGATTTTAACACCTAAACTTCAGTCTCTTACTCCTGAACTTAATCCACACTTTATGAATTGATGCTTTGTCTCAAACACTAACAGCTATGAGATACAATGCTTTGTAGAACATTCAAATAAGGTCTAAAAACATTTCTCATCCATGGGTGAATAATCTGTTTACAACATATCTTAGCTTGTGCTCTAACTACCTTACCTTAATAGCAAGTTGTGAGGAAAACAAGCAAGAGAAATGCTTTGTAAGTAACCCCACTGTAGATACATGGAGACAACTTCAGGATGATGGCTAAGCTACTTGCTCTGAAGAGTCTGACCTGACCCATTCCTGTGAAAATCAGTTTTGTAAGCACAGGTCTGGTTCAAAAGAACTGTCAAAACCCAATATAACTCCCTCTATAAGGGAAAATTATTGCTGATATTGTTCAGGGAAGTGACTCCAGTGGATACCAGTCAGGCATCTGAAGATGTTACATGTCTTCTGATAGAACAGGATGGTCTCAGAAGAAATCTAGGCCTAACTCTCAATATTCTTCTGTTCCACAAGACCCTGTCTGTTACACTTCTTCATTTGATTATCATTTAAAAATACACGTAGAGATGAGATTACTACCACTGAACTGATGACTCAGTTATCCCTATCTGTTCAAGGGATAACCCCTTTCCAACCTACAATCTCAACATTTTTGGGAAATACAGCCTGTAGCACAAACTCAAACCAACTGGCTCTTTTCAGCCTCATGGAAGCTGCCTGTTACTCAGACCTGTAATCTGCCTTCAAATCTTAGTTCATGCTGTTTTCATACACACAAGTAATCTTCCAAGTCCTTTTCTCATAAAACCTTTAAATCTTATCAATTAAGAGCTGTAACTGCCATTCTGGTTTTTATTTTGTTTTATCTGAACTATTACTCTAATTTGTCCTTTGTCTTTGACATAGCTTATTCTGGCCAAAACAGTTTTCTTAGTTTACTGCTGCCTCACTTCTGGTTTTGCATTCTACATGTTTTTGCATTTTATCAGTTCCTGTTTACCATATAAACCATGGCAAGATCTTACAAATAACAACCTGCTCCTAGACATATTCATTACACCTTATCCAAGTGTTGAGTCCCACTTCCCAGCAGTATAAAATAGCCATACCCCATTACCCATCTCTAATGCTATGAAGTACACACTTCTTATGTTTTCTTCCCTCAGGCCTCACACACATATAAAATCGTTTCTACAGAATAAACTAGTTTTTCATCAATGACATTACTGACCAACATTAATCATGCAAATTATAAAAGTACCTTCTTTAGTAAAAAAATATTGAGAAACCTAGTATTGGCTTTTCCTTACAAAATTTATTCTTTCAAAGTTAAACTGACTGATTTATAACCAAGCAGACTTAAGCAAAACCTTCCAAGCTTGGCATGACCACAAAAATAGTTCATTAATACGCACAAAAATAACCTCATACTTCACCTTAGAATAAGTTTACACAGACTTTTATTTCCACATTATGATAAAAAATAGTTATGGAAAAATTTCTACAGATCATGAACTTTACACCTGACCTATGTAATAAACGTTATAGATCTGAATGAAAATTAAGTTTCATGCCTAAGCAACAATGAAAGTCCTAATGGGCTACCTTACGCTGGACACCTACTGCAAGTAGTTCTGTATCTGGATTCACATTTCAACCAAATTAACTGTAGCTGCAGCTTGGACTATTAGCCAATGGCTTGGTTTTGAAAACCTGATCTGTCATGAACAAAGGTATTTTAATGGCTTATAGATTCAGATAATTATTTCACCGGTCAGCAAGTAGGGGGGAAAAAAAGGGGTAGTGAAACAAAGAGCTAGTAACCTTCTGTATGTTCTGTATCTACACTTGTCTACTAGTCAGCGAGATTCCCAAAGTGTCAGTAGTAGTCCAGAAAATGGTACCAGTCTCAGCAACACACACACAGCGATGGCTCTTCACCACTTCCCCCCCTCCCTGGTAATTTTTTTTGTTTACCAGTCATCATTACTTAAGATGCCATTGAAATTATGTCAGTACTGGAGTTCACAGGTTGTGAGTACTCCATAAAAATTAAGCTACTTGATAAATTCCTTTGCTTTTGCAAAGAACAAAAACTGAGTAGTTGAATTCTCAATGTTAAAGTAGCTGCCTTGTTATCAGTCAAAAACAGAGTCAAAGATTGCTGAAGTAAATCAGGTCCAGAATGCCACATGCTTTCTCAACCAAACCTGTTAGGACTGATACCAGCACTACACCTTCAATAAAAGAGCTACAAATTATTACTATAACAGGAGTAGGTAGGATCATAGTTTAATGTCTCAACTGTTCTTCTGGCATTCATTTCACTAGTGATCTAAATGACACGCCAAATCAAACATAATCTAAAATTATGTTGACATGACAAATGCACATCACATCCACCAACATATCCATGCCTTATGTGGGCAGAAACAACACCTGTAACAGTCAGGTAGCACAGACAATTCAACTGATGGGAAACCAAGCTTGGGCATCCTACAAAACTCGCAAGATCTTCCTTTCTTAAAAAGTAGCATTTACAGTTTCACTAATCAATAATTCAAACACAGATATTAAGAGATCAAATATCATATACATTACTGCAAAAAGGCATTTATCAGCGTAGCATGCCAACACTGAGTCAGGCTAGATGGCAAAGTACTGCTGGGCTCTGAGAGGCAGATACTGCAAACTCACATTAGACAGCCAAAGCTGTTCCCATCCGTAGATGCCCATTCCACTTCTCAGACAGAGGTTGCCCTCCAAGGGACAGAGCTATTCAGTCTATTCAGGATTAGTTTCTGAATTGTCACCATTTCTGGCTCATGTTACAATAAGGAAAAAAGTCTAGTTAAATACCTCTAGAGCTTCAGACTGAAGTCCTCAAGAGTTAGAAGAGACCCTCAATACAGTAAGATGAGCCTATGCTTAACCTAGAGAGCATACAGAACTGGGAGGAAAGGAAAAGAGAATGGTCCACAATTAGAAGAACCTCAATTGGTATATCACACAACTTTCAGCATAACCCACTGGAATGTGTAGTTTCAAGTAAAATACAAAGCAAGTCATGTCTATGAAGCTGTCACAGATTGCATGACACCCAGATACTGTGAAGATATTTACCTCCAAAGTCTGCTTTCAACATGCTATTTATGCAGAAAAGTTGAGAACTTGAGTAGGTGAGTGTTACAGACGAGCGTAACAAACCCAACAAGCGTGGTCACTTGACAAGAAAATCTAAGTTGTAGAAAAACAAACTGGAAATGAACGTATACAAATTCATGGACTATTCTTTTACATTTAGAGAAAAGATATTGAGTATTTTTGGAAAATGAGCTAAACATATGAAACGTGTGCTTGACAGTAGATCAATTACTTGAAGGTGTTTTTTTACAAATTATTACTTTTCAAAACACAGGTTTTTCAGTCACACCTTCTGACCCATTTAACTTAAGTTACTGTAACAGCATCTTAGTTAACCCATCCCAGTGTAAATATTGCCTACTTCCTGTTCAGTCACTACATCTTATGTTTTGCTTGTGACAGTCAGTTTGACCAACAATACCATTTCAATGTCCAAAGAGTTGTGTGGAACCACTGTGCACGGATATCCTGCTTTAAATCACCATTTCAAGTTCATGCAATACTGTTCATAGCATTACAGTTAAGAAGCACAGCGCCTAACACAGTATGCTATGTGCTGGACACAAAGTAGCAGAAAACATCCAGGTAACATGATTTTCAATGGCTTCCAAGTGGTTATTTCTATTTTTCTTAAGAAGCATTTTCTTTATCATTTTTTCAAAACTGCAATTTTTCTAAAAGCTGCTTTTCTAAAGAAAGTGCTTCACTTTTGAAGCCTTCAAGTAGTTTTTTAATACAGAGAAGTACAGTTTTAATAGTTGTATACTAATATGCAAGAAAATATTCTGCAAATGACGTGCTGAGTAACACATTTGCTACAAGGCTTTTTCTTTTAATCGTCTGCCACATATATCCATATAAACAGGGAAAGGTGCAGTATCTGAGCTGCATTTGAGTACGGAGACTTCCCGTTTAGGCCAGAAAAAGTACAAGCAAAATTCAAGGCAGGCCTAGCACTGATAGGAGCCTCCCTACAACTTCGTCAGCAGTGCTTTGTTGTACCGCAGGTGCACCTGGGGCTCGTCAAGCAACTGAACTTTTGCCACAGAGCCCCGCGGCTGCTCCTCGCTGGCCGGTTACTCCTGCAGAGCCCGTGTCAGCCGCAGGGCAGGGGCGAGCACCCACCGGCCGCCTCCGGGAGCTCAATGCCTACGGATGGAGCAGCGCAGAAGAATGGAGCCCACACCGGCGGTCCTGAGACCGCCCTGGTGCACACGGCTCCAGCCGAGACCAGCACAGGGAAGGGGGCGAGGCCGGGCCCGGAGCCGGCTGAAGAGCCCCGACACCCGCGCTGCTGACCGCGGCCCCCGCCATTCACTGCCCCCAGCATCCCGCTCCATTCCCACCGCCCAGCAAGCTGTGGAAGAGGCGGGTGGGTAGCGAGGCCTGCGGAGGCCGCCCCGCTCACGGGCAGAGGGACGGAGACAGCGGAGCGGCCGGGTAGGCTCAAACTTCCGCAGCCCTCAACTTCCCGTCCTCACACACCCCCCTCCTGCGCCGGGCCCCCGCGCTCGAGGCGGGGACGCGCTCGGGGTCTTTGGGCCGGCATCACCACGGGCTGCCCTCTCCGCTGCGCTCCCCCAGGGCCGGTACTCACCACGCATTTCTTGCCGAGGAAGCCGAACAGGCTCTCATTCTCCTGCGGGGTGAGCAGCAGGGAGCCCACATTAGTGACCCTCCGCGGCTGCGGGGGCTGCTGCTGCGGGTTGCCGCTCATGGCCAGGGCCGGCCCGGCGTTGCCCTCGCCGCCCTGCGACCGTTGGCGCCCGCGGCCCCCTCCTCCTCTGCCGCCGCGGCCTCACAGCAGCCGCATCGCGGAGCCTCCCTCTCGGGGCCGGGGAAGGAGGGAGATGGAGAGGGACGGCGGGGCCTCGGCCGAACTACCGGCGGGGGGGGGAGGGGGGCTCTGCGGAGGGGCTCAGCCTTGCCGGTGCCGCTCCGCGCCGGCGACCGATAGCACCCGCCCCTCCGAGCGGCGCTAAACTTCCAACTCCGGCCCGGCTCCGGCCGCCGCACGATCCAACATGGCAGCGGGGGCGGGCGAGACCACAGCGCGCGGCTGCCAGAGGGGAGGCCGGCGAGCGCGCGGCTGCTGCGACCATGCGCCGTGCGGCCGGGG
>NDXB01000664.1:0-50006 GCA_002631895.1 Agapornis roseicollis | reverse complement strand
CGGCGGCCGGTGGCGTGGTGGCCGGGGGGGGGGGGTGTGGGGGGTGTGGCGCCGCCTTCCGCTCCAGCCTCTCCCGCCCGCGTCCTCTCCTCAGTACCTGCCGGGCCGGGCTGGTGGCTGTTGGTGGAGCGAGCAGCAGTGTGGAGGAGGGAGGACGGGGAAGAAAGGAGAGGAAGAAGAATGAGCGGTTGTTGCTGTTCTCACTGCTGCCTGCCGTGTCTTGCCCTGGCCAGGGCCCGGCGGGCTGCGGTCTGGAGGCCGTGAGAACCACCGGGGCAAGGCGCTAGGGGGAGGGGGGGCGGGAGGAGGCCGTTTCCGTGAGGGGAGCCACCCGGATCTGGAAGAGACCCCCAAATCCTGTAAACGGCACCATTGCCCGAGCCGAACCTCAGTGCCAGCGAGTGTACGGGATGGCCAGGCCTCGTGCAGGGTACCGGCGATGGAGTGAGGACGTGTTGGAAGCCATGATATTTGTAGTGAAACCTGATTTAATTTTAACTCGGGAATCTTCTCACTTTCTGTCACGGTTGGACGGACAGATGGCCGGATTATGTCTGGCAGGCAGCTGGTACAGTCCTGGCAGCGAGGGGCAGGGGCAGCCCGTCTGACCACACACACAGGGAGCCAGGGCCGGGGATATCAGTCCTCCGCTGCCCGCCACCGCTGCCACTGTTCGAGGTGAAATACATACAAACAGTAGCAGTACTTCAGACTCTCTGGGCATCAGCTGCTGAGGAGAAACATACACAATCAGCAGCCGTTGTCAGCTCGATTTCTCTTCCCCCTGCTTCTCTCTGGGTGACAGCAGCCAGCTGGGGTGGAGGCTGAAGACTTTTCGAAGCCTCACCTCACAACAGCCTTATGCTCAGCCTGGCTCTCAGCAGCACAAAAGGTGCTCATGCTTTCACATGCAGAGGTGAAAAACAGATGTTAAAGTGAGCACCTTGCTAGTTTTCTCAATGCTTCTAGGTGAAGAATTTGGTTGGCTTCACATCTGCCAACAAGTTCATTGTCCATCTGAAAGGTGCTATAGCAGTCCCCCCATGGTGATTTACTCTGTATTGTAAGGTAGAGCTGAGCAAGCGCAGGAAGAAAGCTAGAGAAGCACAGGAAGAAAGCCTGTGAACGCAAGCTGTACAAAGCTGTACCAATTTTGTATCTTCCAGAAGATCAGGCAGGAACAGATGGCAACCCCTTCTGCTCTGTTTATAGTCCCTTTTCCCTGTACTTAACAGACTGTAACTGTGTCCAGAAGTGTAAAGAAGGGAGAATATGATGGAAAATCCTGAGCTTCTAACATAAAAGGAATTTAAAATACATGCAGATACAGGACTTCTCAATCTGCAGATCCCACAGAAGTGGCTTGGGCTTTTGCTGTAAAGGAAGAACAGTAGGAATCAATACATCCAAAATACATTTCAGTGATCCTGGGTTTTCTGGTTTTCATTCCTTACTTGTGCAAGCACATGCATATTTTAGTGGAAGTATTTTAGCTAAAGAATATTGACAGCATTTTGCTCATTGCAAATGTATGTAAAAAGATAAAACATGTAAGCACTATACAAGGTACTTGTGTTTTGTGGGGCTTTCAGTTTTGTTTGATGGTTTTTGTTTTGGTTTTTGTTTTTTTTTTTTTTTTTTTAATTTCAAAAACAATTGTTTCATAGCCAAAGCTGTTTCAAGGATATTTACATACCTCTGCTGGTGATCATAGTTTAAATAGCTAGAAGTACAGTACACCTTCAATGAGTACATGCTGGTACTGTCCTCACCTCTCTGACCACTTGTGTTCCTTGATTTACTTTTTTCTCATTTGTTAGCTTTTACTGTTTATTCCTTCTTGTGTAGATCTTGCCATTCAAAGAGAGTTCTGGGTAAAATGGATGGTACATTTTACTTGCTGCTGTTTTTCTCAGACCAGCTGGCTGTTAGTTCTTTGTAAGGGCCCTTTAACCTACAGGCTCTCCTGTTAGGGTTTTATTTGCTTTTTTTTTTAATAGGGATAGACAGGAAATGGAAGAAAAAAAGACTTTTCAGTCTCTGTGTGCAAAAGCTCTTTCTGTTTATGTACCATGGCAAAGCAGCACGTCCTGAAGGTAAATGTAAATATCAGTATCAGTGGAAATATCAGCATCTGGTGATAAGTCCAAGGGATCCACTGGAAAATAGATTTTTGCCTTTGATATTTACATTTATAGTAATATCAGGAAAGAGCTACTATTCCTGTGTAAAAAATCCAATTTCAAGCAAAACTCTCTCAAGGAAGGCCACCGGCTAGAATTACCTGTGTATATCTTGAAGAAATTGCAGTTCTTTCTGATCTCTCTTAGGGAAATTGCTGTCATTGTGTATCTGAGGCTTTCCTCAGAATTTCTCACTGTAGTCCTTAGGGTTCAAGCTGTGTTACCCACCACTGATGTCTGTAAGCTTTATGGGAAGCTGCTTTTCTGTATCTTTCCATTTCAGGATACCAGCTTGTAGCACCAAGGTACTGAAATACATTGGAAGTGACATAACAAGTGTGTCAATATAAGCAAGTGTAATGATATTAAAGATTTATATTACAAATGCTTATTAATGTCAGACTTAATCTTTGATAGAAAATATGTATCTCTAATTTTCATCTTTAAATGTGGACCTGTACAGTAATTTTTCAAATTTTCATACTGTGAGTGTCAGAGTTTAAATGTTTGTTTAAACATTCAATTAAATGCACAATATCAGGCGTAACATTCTGCAATGAACATCAAGTAAGAAGATGAGGAAAACTTTCTATTGAAAGTAATTTGTTCTAGAATTGTGAACCATATTTCAAAGGTTTTATCAATGTCTGAAGTGTCAGCCTGGGACAACTGCAAACCTTGATGTAGCAACCACACAAGCATTGTTGGGGGAGATAAGGAGTGAGAGTGTCTGATTGCTGTCACCACATGGGAGGGCAATGTCACCAGGGCACTCCCAAGAAGGGATGAAAGGGAGGAACGGCTTGTTTCCCTCAACACCCTTTTTGGTTGTGCCTGTAGAAAACAACAGTCCTATTACTGCAAAACCTCCTGTGGTAAGCAAAAAAAAGGAACTGTCTTGGTGGCTGGAAGCAGGTTTTGAGCTGTGGAGACACAAGTTCTCTTTTTTTAAGTAAATCCCATTGTTTTTCTCAACTAAGAGACCTTTATCTTCAGAGAAACCTTACTGAAGAGGACTGGGTTTGCACTGTTACTGAATCGATGGCAAATAACATATTAGCTATTTGACTGGTAGGAGGTTCATTCACTTCTGTCTGTGCACTGAACCTTTAAGCATTTGGGATTCCCAGCCTGCTCTGGAGGTAACTGAGTCATCTGTTAAGTTATGGCTCATTTCAGATTCAGTCACTGCCTTTCCTTTCTCACAGAGATTTTTACATTGTCTGTTTCAGGCAGGTAACAGTCTGAAAGAAAGAGGATCTGGAGCCTCTGGTGGTTTTTTTTTTTTTTCTTCTCTATTGAATTTACATCCTGCAGATTTTGATTACAGAAGGACTTGAATTAGCAACAGAAGTTGGCAATTGAGTTTTATTTTAATTAGTTAGGAGCATCTCTGCTGAATCCTATCCTTTTGTGGGCCAGCCATGCAGCAGAGCATCCTCACTTGCAACAGTGAGCATGCTGGAGGCCGGGAACCAATGCCATGGGACAATAAGATCTTTCATTTCTTGCACAAATGCCATCTTGGGTGCCAACTAGAACTTTTTCTCTCCTTGTAGTGGCTGTTATGCATGTCTTTCTGTTTGCCATATCTTTCTAGCCCTCATTTTCAACCTCAGACTATTTGCTGTAAGGAAGGTAGTTTGTGCCCTTCTATTCTGCTCAGCCAAGGATAACATTGGTTTCGGTTTGGATGTAGAATCGTACTTTCAGTTAGCTGGGGTAAGAAATGAGCAATTCTGTTTTAACTTTGCAGTCAGTTGCAGGGAGATGTAGCTCTTATGAAGAGCTCCTCTACAATTCCTTTGTGGCCTCAAGCATTGGACTCTATCACTCTCCTTTTCAGGACTGTGGAGAAGATGGACCAAACAACATACTGGAATTTGAGGCATCTTCTCTCTTCTCTTGATACTTATTGATTATTGCCTGCAGTAACTGTGGAACAGTTCCGTAGCTGCTCTGTAAATTAGAGGAAAGCATTTTCCTTTCCCCAGCCCAGCTAGTGTCTAGCCTTGCATCAAAGCTCATCTTCAAAACTTCATAGAACAGGGTTTGTTGGAACACTCTTTATTCTCTTTCTTCAGTTTATACCTCAGCAGAGATGTGACTTCTGAGTTTTACACCCAGCAATAACCATGCCTAGTGTGAATAAGTTCATTTTGATTTATCCACAGATTTTAAAAGGAATGTTTATTTCTTCTTCTAAGTTTCCTGGCAAGTTTTTAAATTCAGTGTAATGAAATCTCCCTTCCTCAATTAGTCAGCCACCATAAAGCTCAAAGGCCTCACCAGTTAAAAGAAAAAAAAAAAGAAAGAAAAAAGAAAAACATGTTCTTTCCTCATTGCAATCTGCAAATCCGTTGTTAGAGGACATTTCCTTAACAACAGAAATCTTGCTCTCTCTTTGAAATGTCAGTTCTCATTTGCAGCGTGACTGACCTCCCACTGATCATCATGGCTCTGACCAGGAAGCCTCATCCTCACTGAGTGGAGGGGAGCACAGGCAGGTGCATTCAAATCCCCCCTTTTTACTGTAAGCACTAAGTATGATCTTGCCCTCTAAGAGCTGGCTTGATATCAGTCGTTTACTCCCAAAAGGTCAACAACATACAGCTGGCAAATATGTAATGCAACATAGCAACAATTGCAGTTTGGATCCTGATGGGTGACTTAATAACTTTCATGTAGTTTTTCGGGTTTTTTTTCTTTCTTTCTTTTTTCCTCTTAATTCTGTATCCGGTGTGTAGCAACCCTAAGGAACAGGCGTGAACCGCACCTTGGTTCTTTCTGGGGTTGTGCTGCAGCTCACACTGCTGGATCCTTCAGCCCTGTGGTGTTTCAAGGCTGGCTGTGTCCTGCCAGTCCTGTTCTGCTGCTCCTGCTGCCCTCCAGGAGGCCAAAGATCCCATCAAAGGTCAGCCTTTATCTCACAGAGGGGTCCAGACCTGGGGTTTCTCCATTGCATCAAACTGTCTCTGGTGTTAGTACTTCTTTAATTCCTTGCTCCTCTGTGGAGATGCTAGTTGATTTCAAAGTTTATCAAGGGACAATGAGAAAAAGAGCAGTCTTCATGCATCACTGTTCTTGAAGGCATATGGCTCCGCCTCATAAAACAAGATTGAGAAGATGCATATCTTGATCAGCCTGATTTTTATGTTCAGGGATTTCACTTATATCAGCTTCAGGCCAACTAAAGCCACTGGTGCAGTGAGCTATAATTAGGAAAAATAGAGTATGCTTAACAAATATAGAAGCTTAACAAATGTATGCTGTAGGAGTTTTAACAAATCTAAACAGCATTAAATTGAACATGCTGCAAACTGGGTTGGGAAGATGGATGAAAACCATCTTTATTTCCAAACCATATGTGCAGTCAATTGACTGTGGCTTATACATATGATGCACCAACAAGCAAATTTGCATTCTGACCAGTTGTTTCACCTCAGAGATAAGTAAGTCTAAAAGTAAATCTTTGGTTTTGATTGCATCCTACTAAGTAAAGACAATCAAATTTCCATAAGACCTTAGGAATACCTGGAATTTAGCACAGGCAGCCAAGTTATTTTGGTTGGTACTATCCTGGCTACCCTATTGTTACTTTCAATTAAGGACTCTTCCCATGGCATGTTAATATGGCACATACAAATTATTATCAGTACCTTACCTACTTTGCTTATGCTCACCAACTCAACCTGAAGGAGAAGTTGTCCTATAAAAACTAATCTGTCTGATTTTTTCTTTTTCTAACTAAAATACTGATGTATGCGTAGTACAGCAGTACCTGAAGCCCTGTACAGATTTGGTGCCTGGGAGCTTTGTAAACATATGAGAACCCAATGGCTGATCCAGAGGGATCAGCTAATCTTGGGGAGCATTCATAGAAGCCTGCCTCCTAAAACTAACCATCCTTAAATAAATATTGATTCTGTGTGCTACAACATGAGGTAGAGAAAGTAGAGGAGTTCCTTTAATCAATTTTTTATGTACTTCTTGGTGACAAATGTATGTTGGAAGTTGTGTAACTTTTTGTGTGTATGTCATGCTTCTTCAAACCTACCATTACATGTATTAAATATATCAGGTTAAGACCTACAATTTCTGAGCTGATAGCATATTTCTGTGGATTTTAAAAGAGCCAGAGCTGATTTTATTTGGACTCTAGACTTAGTGCAGTGTTTGCTGCAATAGCATAATATCCAGTGCTGACCTCCTTTGTCCAGTTAGATTTCTTGGCCTTGATTTTTCTTGTATTTATTTAAAAGATGAAACCAAATGTCTTCATTTAAAGTGCTCTCACAATAGTTACAGTATAACGAGTTGCTGTTCAAAAACTAGAAACCTGCAGCACAGTTAATAAGGCTTTCTGGGAAAATACTTGCTACTGCTATAGCAGCTCTTTCACAGAGGTCATGGCGGGGAGCCAGAGGAGGTTGGTAGACAGCTAGGCAACCAGAAAAGAACAAGTTTGTCAGCATGTACAGCTGATTACCATGAGAATAATTTTCCATAAGTATAGCCTACAGAGTGTTTGCTTAAAGAGAGGGGGTTAATTTTTCACTGAACTTCCTAAAAGCTAAGCCATTTTTAACTGTGATAGAAAGTAATTAATTCAAATCAGATGGAATAAGGCTCAGTATAAATTTTATACTATTTTAATGCTACCTACACATTGCAGCAGGTGTGATATTTCAGTATATATAGGCAATATAGGACTATTCTTTTAATGATACAATTACTTTGGATAAGTGTTCTACAAGCTACAGTGATCAGTTCAGAACAAGAAAACATGAGACATTTTCTTAGGCAGAAGAGATGGCCTTTAGTTATTAGGTTTTCCTGCTTGTGATTGTCAACTAGATTGACAATATATAACCATAAGAAATAATGTCCTCATTTGCTTATCATTATAATCACAGCATAACTCTGGGAATATGGGTAGTCATACAAGTTTTGTGGTGCTCTGAAACCCCAAATCTCTAACCAAGTATAACTCAATCATAGTTTCAATCTTCGAAGCAGGTTTAGGTGTGTTCAGCTGCTGCACTGTATCTATACTTCTATCTCTGGCTCTTTGTGTGCAAGGTCAAGGTTGAGAGTGTTACATGGGCCTGTGCCATGTGGAGACTTTCTTCACACTGAAATAATCTAGTGTTAGCTGCTTGCCTAAGGAATGGTATAAAGCAGATGCATTAGAATAAATGTATGAACTCTAAACTTTCAAAAGAAAAGATTGGTTCATATTTATATGGGGAAAATGTTTTTGATGAAATAATAACCCACTCAATTTTTAATATTGTTCTTCAGTATACAGAATGTTTGCCAAAGTCTTTATAATCATATGTGGTTTATTTCAAATAAGATGCAGCCCATAACCTGCAGCCTGCTTAATTTTGCAATATGAGCTGTCTTTATCCATTATTTATTGTCTTTGAATATGAGGAGGATCAGAATATTAGACAGGAAGAGCACAGTGGCTTTGAGGGTGAGTCATAAGAATGAGACAAAATTCATCAGTAAAAAGCACTGTGCTTAAATGTGTCTGTTGAGAACAGCTGTGGGGGAGGCCTGAGGATGGTTGGGAGCTGCCCAGTCCATGTGGGCTTAGAAAGGAAAATGCATGTCCCAGGAGCTTCATGGGAGAGATTCCAGGGATGCCTTTGTGCAAGGCCCTAATGCACCTTATCTGAAATAATGTGTATGATTCTGCCTGTTTTCTAGAAGATTAATTTGAACTGGAACAGGTTCAGAGCAAAGATTGTGGGGGGGGGAGAATAGGAAAGAGGAGATGGGGTATCACGGCTCAACAAAATGCCAGAAGACCTGAGAAAAGGTACAACTTTAAATACAGTGTACTTCCTGATCATTGAATAGATGCAGCTTCCATTGATTAGGTATAATTTCTTCTCATATATGTAATTTCTAAACAATCCCAATGAGTGATCCTCCTTTATCAGGTGATGAGAGACTTTATGAGGAGCACATCACAGAAGAAATCTGTTTTTAAGGGACGGGCAACATTGGTTCAAGAAAAATGTTTAGAAATTAATAATGAGTGCATTTAGATAGAAACTTACAGATTCCTAATTATGAGGCTAGTCTGTAGTGTGTCTCCAGCAGGATTAGTTGGGATCAAAAAATTGAACTGCTTTTAAGCTAGAGCTCAAGACATTTATCAAAGTTATTCTGTCAGTGTTGCTTTTAACACCAAGGGACAGGACTCAGAAGATCCCTTTAGTTTTCCTGTTCATATGTGTCTGTTAAGTGTTTTATCATCTAAAAAGTAATAATAAAACCAGTCACTGCTATTGAAGGCATTCAGAATCCTTCTGTCTTAAGTTGTGTAAAATTAATAAATGGTTTGGGTTTCTTGGAGAACAGTAGTTCTAAACAAATCTGTTGGATCCTAATTTAAGTCTGTTTAGTCTGCAGAGGTGAAATTGTTCTGAGCAGAAAATACATGATAAAGGCTGTGTAATGGGTCTCATCAGAAAGCTTTCTAATTCTATCTAGCACTTTTTAATAATAGACAATCTCTACCGCATTTAATAAAGAGTAACAAAACTTCTGAAGCCAGAACTGATTGCTGGTTAGTTTAAATCAAATAAAGTTTATATCCTCTCTTTACAGTGTGCTGCTCTATCTAGAAGTCAGTGGTTAAATAAAGTCTCTCTGGGAGGAATTTTCCATTCTGAGTCATAAGCACCGGATTGACAACCTTTGTAGAAATTTAAATGCAATCCTATTAAACAATACACTTCTATAAACGCTGAAGGATAGATTCTTTCTCTGGGTGCGGGGGCTCTAAGCTGCAGTATCTTGGAGGGCGGCTTGTAGGGAATTTGTGTAGCTATGAAAGCAATAAAGCTGGGAACTGCTGGGCTAGAACACCTCCAGCATCCCATCAGGAGGATGGGATATCTAATGGCACAGGACCCAGCAGCCAGCAGTAATTATCTAAATGGTGTTTGCCCACAGGCATAAAGCCACAACCACATAAATGAAACTGTTGGGTTTTCTTTCAATATCACATTACAGCTGGAGATTGTTCTTGCAAGCAGCATTTGAAACACGTCAATAAAATGTGAATAACTACCCAGTTCTTCCTGGTGTATATTTTTAATGTACATAATCTAAAATAGATATTTCCTCTAAACTTACTTTTTGGATTCATCAGTATTTTCTCTATCTCTCATAACTATCCAGTTGGCTTCATTTTCAGTTCATACTCATGCAACTGCAGACTTTGGCCTTATAACCTCTGGATAATCTATAAGTGAAAAATGTTAATGTGATAAAAATGATTAAAAAAATGCAAGCACCAATAGTCACAGAAGTCCAGGATATGCATAAGGGAAATTATTTTTTCCAGTATTAAAAATAATTAGGAAATGTAAAGGCAGACAGCTCACTGAGGATGCTGCACATAAACCCCAAGGAGTAAGCTAGAGAGATTACAGATCATGTTGTAATGATGCAAAGGAAGAATGCTGATAAAAGGAGGTGTGAAGGTGTTGGGCAGCTTTCTGGAAGAGCAGAGGAGATGACACCAGCACGCTGGGAGTGCATGAGATTCCTGTTCTGACTGAATCCCAGCGCTCAATCTGTGCCAGTGAACGATCACACTGCTGTAAAACTGCTCAAAGTCACTGGGCTGGGCTCAGCTCATGGTGAACCTTTTGACAGACACTCCATGGTGGTGTGTAGTTCTCAGTAAAGAACACACTGCTGCATGATTCCAGTGCCTATAGCTGGTCATGCACACGATGCTGTGCAAGTCATTTCTTGTTTTCACCTTTCTGCTATCACAACCTCTAGATCGCTTAAGATATGGCATTGGTATTAGCTTCCTGAGGAAGGGCATCTCAAGGTGGTTGCTAGCTACACATGTATGCACAAACCCTGTACATCTTGGCCCTGTGCTTACCGGAAGAGAGGAGTGTTGAAAGAGAAACACAGTGAGGCCCTGCCACTGATGTAGAGTACTACTACTGACACTTTCTGTCTGGTAGCAATAATTTGGTTCACCATCTCCACCTCTGAGTTATTTATTCTTTGTTAATTTAAAGCAAATAGTTGCTTACTGTTAGTGGTCAGCTAGTCTAATTTTCCCTCCTCCTCAAAAGTACAGTTACTAACAAAAGTTCAACATTTGTGCTTTGCTGTACTTGTTTTTCTTTTGATGAAACTGAATAGCTAAAGTTATGCCAAAAGTTTTAAGCAACAAACAAACAAAGCCAAGTAAACAGTCCACACAAGTGAATTGTGTTTCAGCACATGCTTCTGAGCCAGCAATCAGATTTAAAATATTTGGAAACAAAATCATCTGTTAACCAATGCACTCATAAAGCTAATCAGCTGTAATACATTCTTTTAAGATCAGTAGTGCTTTCACAGTGGGGAGTAACCCCTTTCCCCATAGCTAAACAGGCACAAGTGTGTAACACACCATATCTCATGATAACTCGCAATCTGGAAAGCAGCACGCTCATTTACAGTTGGTTTCATTAAAATTGCCATGTATTGCAGAGATGGGAGCATTTGTGGATGTATATATGCATGTTTATATATATGCATATATATATGTATGTATTATTACATACATCATCACTGATTTTTCTTATCCTGCACTGGTATTCCAACTGGGATGCATCCTGGCTACTCTAGTAAGGGAAAATTCTCACCAGAGAAGAGCTACTTGCCTTCAACAATCTAGAAGAGCATCATTTGTCTTTGGCTTTTGAAATAGTTATTATACTGGAACTATTGCATCAGCTGAGGCCATAACTGAAGTTTTGATGGAGCTGTACTGTCTGGATGAGGTTTTATATCCAAGGCTGAGGACAGGCAGGACTTCCAAGAAGGTAGAGGTTTTTCCTAGGAAGCTTTGAATATCTTTCCGTCACATGGAATTTGAAGTCACTGCTGGTCATCCAAGATGATTTGAAACCAAAATCGTGTGAAAAAACTGCCTGTTCTCAAAGTGTGGATGTGCTTGTGGGATTTTATAAGCAGCTGGCATGTAAATGTAAACCTCCTCCTATGGTAAACATGAACGATGAATCAAGGAGATCTGTAGTGGGTGCAAGGTAAGTTCAATAGAAGTATGAGAATGTAAATGCACTGTGAACATGACTGGTTCTCCAGTGCATAGACTTATCTGTAGTGAGGTAGATAAGATTTCTACTAATGAAAGGTGTGGGAACAGTCCCAGGACACCAGTGAGCCATAGCTGAGTGCTCAACCCTTGTGTCAT
Source organism: Agapornis roseicollis (assembly GCA_002631895.1). NCBI lineage: Eukaryota > Metazoa > Chordata > Aves > Psittaciformes > Psittacidae > Agapornis > Agapornis roseicollis. Next base: position 38,570 of record NDXB01000664.1, on the reverse strand, counting down.
CTCTTTTCAGTCACTGCCTGTTTTAGAAATTAAAATTCTAAACTGTTCAATCACAGCCATTTTTGATGTGTTACTGGGAAGACTTCTGCCCCTCTTGAGCTTAATGGCAGAAGTGGAGTTATCGAGACGTGATAATAAATATAAACAGTTTTTTAGTATATGGTTATTGAATGAAGAAATTCCAAGTTCTCCTGCTTTGCTTGTGTCTTGTGGTATTTGATGTTAAATAAATGTTTTTTGATTGATAAATCTTGATGATGATAGATCTAAATGAATCTTTGGATGTCTTCTGTTTCAGCATAATAAATTTATTTCCAGTGTTTCTTATGATCCCTCAGTTTGCCCCATCACAAATGCTGAAAAAGAGGATCTACATTAAGGTGTTGCCCATTCTAATACACACAGATCAAGGAAGTGCAGAGAACACAAAAATTAACATGGCAATCAGTATGACAAACAGTGGTGACCAAGCTTTCTGCAATTACAGAACAGGCTCTGGGTTCTTTCAATCTCACTAGAAATTTTGTTCAAACTGATGAAGAAAAGTTTAAAATTTGGTGGATTTTCCATTGAAATTATGACTTTTTCTTTTGTCTGTGATGATGGGCTGCCAATGGCAGAAGAAGAGATCTGGGCCCAGGTTCCAACTGCATTGCACTCACCATTGGTCCTAGGGTGCTGCAGGAGCAGCTTCTACTCTCAGTGACACTTTCAACCCGAGAAGCACAGCAGGAGATGAAAAGGTGGGTGGAGTGGCAAGCATTCAAATGGTCCAGACTGCTCCTAACATCAAAAGAGACTCAGTCCAAAAACTGGCCAAAGGGTCAATCAGATTCTAAGGCACTATTTCCATAATGACTTTGCTCTGTGCAAATGCTTCATGCAAATGTGGAGCCAGGCAGCCTGGGCAAACTCTTGAATTTGCCAAGGGCTTTGTATTGGGCTAGGAATTGTCCTGTTTCCTTAAACTTTGGACATTCGACTTCTAGACAGTGTGTCTTTCCCAAATTGTGTCTATACTGTGTTTCTGTCATTTTTCATTTTCCCTAATATTTGTTCTCAGTTTATTGCACAAGGTTCTGATGTCTTCCCTCATTGGGTGAGTAACCAGGCTGGTGTGCTGTATGGTGCACTTCTAATCTCTTTTGTTTAATCTCTAGAAATCAGGCAGCTAATTATGGTCTTGCTAAGTAAGACTTTGGGGAAGCTTCTCCTTATGATTTGCCTTTACAACTTTTTATATATATATATATGTATATGTCTTTATATTCTTTATATTCTTGGGCTTCCTCATGATTAAATGCTGCCATTATTTTACAATGTATGTCCATGTATTGCCCTGGAATATCCTTTCTCAAAAGAAGAATAAATCATGGTAAGTAGATCTGAGAGAAGATATATCCATCTGGAATCCCTGTAAGTATTTCCTGAGCCAGCAGTTCCAAAATGGAAACCTTCATCTCCTTGAGGGTAAGTTGCAGCATAAAGCCCAAATGAATAATCCCCTAGCACCTTGATCTCCAAGAACTGGAACCTCTGAGAGCTGTGTGCAGAAACATGTGGATGTCAGGTGTGTCCAGCCAGCTTGTACCTTGGTTCTGGCAGGGAAATTGCTGCTGGTGACAAGGGTGAGAGGCAGAGAGCAGTCCGAGCACTAGGAGGGTGAAAGTGGAAGCTCTTGGACACTGTTTCCCTGTGTGAGCTTTGGGCAGCAGAAGGCTCTGTCCTGTGTCACACCAGGAGGATGGAAAAGACCTGTCCCACCTCTTCCTCTCACCAGAGATGATCTCCTCACCTTGCAGGTGTAGGGAAACTGTTGGACAGCAAAACTGACCAGCCTTCCTGTTTTCTCCCCACACTTCTGGGAGCAGCCAGTCCTGCAATGGGTTGTAGGAAGGAGCTGTACCCAGGTGCTGTGAACTCCAGCCCCCTGTTCAGCAATAGGTAAATGGCCTCTGAGCTTTGCTCACAATGGGTAATGCCAGTGCAGGACCATATCCGTTGCATGAGTATCTTGATTTGGAAGGATACTCTTGTGCTGGGTTTTTTTGTTTACAGCCCAGCTCATACTCTGGCACAGATTTTGGAAAACAGTTGTAATTAACAAGTATCTTAGGGTTAGCTTGTTTTTCAGTGATTAAAAAGAGCAGTTATTGTTCCTTTGCACATTAACTTTTGTTAATGCCACTTTGTGTGTTCACATACCAAAGGCAAAAAGAACTGAAAGCACCTCTGAATGTAAAGCTGTAATATACAGTTCCTCTCATAGGTTCCCCACAAAGGATCATGCCAACCTCCTGACACAGCATGTGCAGCCCTATATGAAGCTATTTTAATGGGTCTTAATTCAGTTTTGATTATTAGAGCTTGTTCTTGAAGCCTGTATTTAAGACAGTTACTTGGAGTGCTGGATTAAATATCATCCACAGGCCTTAAAAAAATCTTGATAATGTCATTTCTATGGGGCACAAGGGGTGGGATTTGTTTGACTGTGTGCAGATCGCTCCAGGAGCTATCTACATCTATGCTACATCTATGCTAACCACGTCATTTTCCCTTTATAACCAAAGAAGAGAAATAAGCACTTTAAGGGTATGAGTCAGCTGCTCTATTTCAGATATCTGGTATATGGTGAGATAAACTGCACCGTAAAAGGAACTATTAATCCTTAGTGACTTGAAAAGGAGCTTTGGTGACCAGTTCAGGTATAGATATGTGTACTGGTGATATAAAGTGAAGTAAATCCCACTGAGATGGCTGGCAGTAATTATGGGCATGCCTTGAAATAAATGAGCTCAAGCACTACACATTTTACTGCTAGCCCTACAGCTGTTTGCATATGAAACAAGCTGGTGATACACTATCATCAACACTGTTCTTGGTCTTCTCTATCTCCACAGTAGGTTGCTGGCAAGCCTGACTGGTCCTTTAGAAGTAGAATTTGAGGTATTTAAAAAAGAAAAGACTGAGAAAAATGAGTCTGCATCCTGATAATTCTCAGAGTGAAGGTCTGGCTCTCTGCTTGTAACCAAATTGAAGTCTTCAGTATGTAGGCTTGAATACCTTTGACTAAATTCTGGGAGTCAGACATTGCCACTGCAAACGTGGCCACTGTTGTCTTGATAAACATCTATCACCTTTCTTTGGTTTTTTAACGTGTTTTCTAAGGCTGAGCTCTGAAGGGTTTTTCAAAAATCACTCGCAGATAAGAGCTGATGTCTCTGGAACCCGTGCAACGTGGTAAATTATCAGTGTATTGTGCGCTTTTTGTGTAATAAAGCACAGCCCTGCCCTGAAGTCTTCTGAAACTATTACTGGTTTTTAGACTCGAAAGGCTACTCTGTAGAATAATGAGAACCAAAAAGGGGGGGGAGGGGGAAGGAAGGGAACGAGAGAAGAGTAAAAACCAACTTAATTTACTGAAGAATGTACTAAAGAAAAAAGACTTCCGTTTTCACCCACAAGATGGTGCCACTTCCTCAAGTACAAATTTCCTTGAACTCGCTGTAGAAGTAACGCCAAAGGAATCCCCACGAGAAGGGTGATGGAGTGCGGAAGTCCTACTAGTGCCTTTAAAATAGTATTTAAATGGGTTTTAAATGGCCTATGGTCCTTGTGCTGTCCCTCTGCACAACAATAAGACACGTCCTGCATGAATTCAGACACTTGTTCGGTAATCTGTGTGACAGAAGCAGCCTTTTAGTGCACACTGTCACTGCTGGCTCTGCAGAGTCACAGCGCTCGGTCCGAGCGGGTTCCAGTTTCTTTCTGCGGATGGTAAAAACAATTATTTAGCGAATGTCAAAGCATTATATCGAAGGCAATGTACGGAAGGTGGGTGGTCTGCAAAGATACTACTGCAACTTAAACAGAGCAGGGTTGCCAACATGTGGCTAAGAACACATCTGAGAGCCTTCAGTACCAGGATGATCGATCAGGTGGAAAGCTCCCAACTCCCAGCTTCCCTTTAGGTTACTGCTGTGTTTACAAATCTGGCAGTTAGAAAAAAAGACATTCCACTTGTAACTTCTAAACTGAATGCATAGAAAGAGTGAAAAAAACAGAACATTCAGTTTCTTTTTATAGTCACTTAGGAAGATCTTTTGGGATGGTAGCTGCTGTTTGTTATTTTCACCTCATTACTGGTGAAAACACGAAAGAGTAAGAAGCAAATGTATGGTTTTATATAACACTTCAGCTGTAAGATTATCATGATGTCAGATACGGAAAGACTAGGAGGTGGCAAAAGAGAAAGCTGCTTGGCATCTGTCTGGCCCATCCTGGGCTCCCCTTTGCTCACCCACTTCAATCTCTGTGGGTGCCCTGGCTTTTGCCCTAACATTCTCCCATACATACAGCAGCATCTCCTACCTGTTTCCCTGGTTACTTCCCCTGTCTGCTTGTCATCACACCCATTTAGCAGCTGCTTCCTCTGTGAGGCACTTAAAGAAATGCAGGGGAGCCAAACAGCATCACCCTGCTTTTATTTGGGGTTCAAGTATCCCAAAAATAGTGTCTAATGATGCAAAAACATTGGGCAAATTTGACCATGTGTCATCGTTAGTCTAACACATGAGAATATGTTTTCATTTACTAAGAATAGAAGTGTAATTCTGTGTTTTATCATGCAAATTGTAATCTGTATTTAAGGTGGAAAAATCAACCTTTTATTCAAATGAAACATGGCCTGATTCTTACTGAAAGTAAAAACGCATAAGCTCCTACATCTCTCAGGCAGTTTTGTGAGTTTTATTTGAGTGCATAGGCCAAAACTGCCGCCATTCACATGGTTAGGAACAGCAGTGTGAATGATTTAAATAGTTTAAAGTATTTTTGTTTCTCAATGGACTCTTCTAAAATGTAGAAACCCCAATACAAATAGCTGGATGACAAAGTATGAGTTCATCTCTGATTCACGTAGCAAGTCATTGTCTCAAGGTAAACCTTCACTTGCACCTTGGCTTCTGCCTGGCCCAGGTGATATGGTGTCATCTGTGTGGTAACCCCTAATTCTGTCGGGAACAGGTTATTCATCACCTGAGGCATGTTACTGAGGCATCCTTTACATTGCGTAAGTAAGTGTGGGGTTTTGCGTGACTCAGGGTGGCTCCATAGAAACATTTAGGTTGAAAAGGACTTTTAAGATCATTGAGTTCAAGCATTAACCTAGCCACACCTTGCTTGTTTAGGCAACCTGCAAACCTAAGGATGTGTCCCAGCCTAAATCACACAGGGTGTTTGCCTGATACCCAAGTAATCCAGTTCCTTGTGGGAGTTCACCATATGCATATGCAGACTGTGCTTGGAAAATGAAAATCAGTTCAGAGATGAGACACAAACTGTTATGGAAGATGACTGCACTACTTCCTTGATTTGCACAAAAATCCGGATTTGAGGTGATGTTGCAAGGCCCTTAGTTTTTACTAGGTATGTAAGAAGCAAAATTACATTTCACTTTTATTAAAATAAAATTTAATGGTTTTTTTTTTTTTTTTCCAGGAGATGAACAGAGAGAAGGGAGAAGGAAAACAGAAGAACCTTCAAAATTAAGGCTAAGATTTTCAAAGAAGTAGGTATAATTTGGGTAAATCTCATTAGAAACCTCAGCACACCATATTTTAGAATAGTTCCACTTTATAATGACTTTTTTTTCCTTTTTCCATGTTTTTAAAGGAAAAGCCCTTTCATTTGGTAGCGTTTAAAGTCATAATTAATGCCTCTTCTGTGGAAAGGAAAAATAAAGTGTTGACTTCAGACAGTGGCTTTTGTTCTTCACACTTAAAATTGAATCATATTTCCTTGTAAAGCAAAACAAAGCCCTCTGGTAGGAAGGGGAAGGAGGAAGGAACAGCAAAGGCAGGAAAATACAGCTTCTGTATCTGGGTAGCTTTTGGAGCACATGATCCAAACTGTGATCTTCAGGCCAGGAAAAACATTTGCCTTTTTGCTCTTATTTTGCTCTCTACAATTCATGGAAAACTTTTTTTGCAGAACTAGATCTGATTGTTTGGGACTGTTTGTTAGCTGGCTGTGCTAAGCTAAATGTAGCAGGGCTAAGGCCCTCTGCCTGGCTAAGATGGGTTCTTATTCAGAGAGAAAGCAGAAAGGATTGAGAAAACATAATACAGAGAAGGAAAAGAAGCTGAGAAGGAACTTCATTTGTTAGAAGGATGGTTGTTAGAAAAGGCTTCTGCCAGAGGCATGACATGGCTTTCTTTCTCCCTACAGCTGATTGCTGCTGCCCTTTTGGTGCCAGGGCTGCTGAGCACTGCCACTCTGCACAGCTGCCACAGGGTGCTATCAACATCACTCGTTTGCTCTCTGGTTTAGAATGGTGTAATGAAGAGGTGCAGTGCTGGTGGATTCTGAGTAGCTGTTTCACAGTTCCCCCATCTCTGTTTCATCTTCAGCACTTCGAGTCCTTCCTCTTTCACTTCTCTGGCACAAAGAGCTTGTAAAAGGCCAAGAGGCATGACCAAACCGAACACTTCTGCAAACATCTATATTTATCCTATTTCTGCTAGCTAGAAAACAACTTTCTGACAACATTTAATGAGCCTTAGTGTTCAAGAAAGAAAAAGGCTAAATAATTTAATAAAATAATATCTCTTGGTTTTATCCATAACTTATTGTTAGCCTCCCCACTTATCCATGTTATGATTTAGAGTACAGATTGTAGAAAATACATCTCAATTGTGAAGTGGATTTTGTTAGCAGTGGGTTTTTGATTGTGATTTCTGTATATATATTTATTACATATGCATGTATATATGTATGTACAGAGATAAGCAAGGACTTATTTTCCATAAACAGTTTTTTCAAGTGCTAATAATTTTTTATTAGATTCCAAAAGTACTTCTTATGGATGTGAAAAATCTTCTTCCCTATGGAGAAATAACCTGATCTCATGAGTTTTCTACGATCCTGCTTGTTTTCATGCCATGTGAGAAAAATCTATGGAAGTTGTGGAGATATGATTTAGCTACAGGCCCTGCTTGTACAGCTTCTGCTTTCTGCCTGTACAATAGAAACAGAAGAGTTACCTTGCAGAAGAGTGTGGGAAGCCATGGCTGTTCCTTCGCTTTCTCTTTAGTCAACATAAATTGGTGCTTTTTTCTCTTTATTCATTTATCTCCTGCTGTTGCTTGAAAATGCTGTCAGCTGCACAGGCCTGTGACTCAGCCACCTCTCTGCATGGAGCTGAACAATAAATTCCATTTCTTCCTCCTTGCACTTTAAATATAGCTTCATTCCTCTGTTCAACCAGGAAAGAGGCCTGTTACTTATTCTCTTCCTGTGTGATGAGATAGCCAGCTCCCTTTGGTGTGACAATGCAAATTGATCTATGTTCTGAAAAAAATGAATCCACATTTTTCTAAAGGAATGCCAAAATAATGGCAATATCACAGGAAAATAGCATAGGAAAAAGCCTTTGAACAAAGTAGCTCTTCAAACAGCAGCACCTCAGACCTGGTGGCTCTTATATTTGAGGAAGTATGTTCAATGAGTCAGCCCAGCTTTTCTATTTGTAAGTACCAAGAGTTGGGAGCCACAGGTCTGATTTTGTGAGTTGTTAATAAAACATTTATCTCTCTAAAACTATGTACTGAGTGTGATAAGCTTATAAATGCTATAGGCTTTGAGCTTTAAACACTTTTTCTATCTTTGTATTGTATCTTTGTGTTGTAAACATAACCATTACTAGAGTAAGATCTCAGCTATCTAAGTGCAAAGGCCAAGTATGCTGAGTGTATTCTCAGGAGCTCCTTGCAAAAATGCCTAAAAGCTAGGACTGAACAAACCAGATACATCCAGAGAATGTTACTGAAGTGCACACTTCTTGCATTTACCCATGGAATTAAATATCTATGGGAATGCAGAAGTGTTGCTGTAACATGTTGTGTCTTGAATGGATTTTTAGGTTCTTTGGAAAACCTAAGGAAAATGAATGGGGGTTATCTTTATTTTCTTATATTTTGCATTAGATTAAGAATCATTAGCTGTTCCTTGGCCTGAATCTCCAACCTTATTGTAAAATTTCCTTATAACATTGTCAAATACCTGATTTTTCTCCTAATGAAAGCAGATCACTAGTCCAAACTTCACACTGATTTGTAAATGCCTTGATATTCACGGGACTGGCCTTTGTTTCACCCTAAAGCTGTGCACACCTACTGTCCTTTCATGCATGGCAGAAATGTCACTCACACACGGGTTATCCATATGTTATTCAGAGACACTCCTACTGTATATATATATATGTATATATATATACACACATATATATATGTATATATATACACACATATATATATGGTGTGGCAGTGTGGGTTGTGTTGGCAATTCAGCAGCAGGCAGGCTGATGCCTCCTAGCAAAATAAGTGGCATAGTTTGGATTTGGCCCTGCAGCTTGAGGGAGGTGGATATGACACTGGATAAGAAGCTGAGTGCCAGCAATGGTAGCCACGCACTTTTTGGCATTGATGTCCTGAGCACCCTTAACTTGAGCCAGACTTCACTGAAAGCCCATCGCAATGGGGTGCCGCTCCCCAAAAAAGGTGCCAGTGATAAGCGCTGGCAAAGACAGCCAACAGTTGGTACCAGTGTCCCAGACATGTCCCTGTCCAAACAAAGCTGGCAGAGGCAGTTCATTCTGTCTCACAGTTAGCTGGATATTTTTAGGGGCATTCTAGTTTATCTAGTCATAAAATCAAATGTCCAGTATTTATGATTAAATGTGTCCAGAAATGCGAGAGAGAGACCTAATCCCTTAACCTTCTAACCCTTGAAGGGAAAGATTTATAAAATTACATAAGGGCTTAAAGTGCAGACAACTAATAACATTTTCGAAAGCAATAAGCTTGGTTCAGTGCTATCAGTCTATGCTCAAAGGTAGTAAGTGCCTGACTGCACTGAAATCACCAGTAAACAGCAGTTAAATATCTGAATAATTTTACACATATGAGACTTTGTCCTATGAGGCCCAATTGGTTCAACTGCATTTAACAATGTCAGTGAATGCCCGTTTGCATCTTTAGGCAACAATGTGACTTTGAAATCTGGCCACAGGGACATGAGCCCTCTTACTTCACATTAACCTTAAATAAAATAGATCCTTAGGAGTGAGATTCAGTTCAGGGACATGTATGGAATTGAGGTGAAGCCCATGGCCTGCAGGTCTAATCAACTGGGAAACATTTATTTAGAAACCAGTATTAAAACTATCTAATACTAGATAATTCCCACACCCCTTCTCAGCCTTCTTGGCAGTGGAGCATGAGGAGCTATTCTGTAGGCACTGTTGAATTTTTCTAAAGTTCTTCAAAGTAACTTTGTTACTAGATGTGGTCCCTTCCAACCCCAACTATTCTATGATTCTATGCGTATTCTACATAGAATTGCTATATTAGCCCAGTTGTTTAGTAAGACGTGAGCTTTTTAGAAGCATTTATTGTTCAGAATGCATTTATGGTGTGTTGTAGAACCTGGATTTTAATGTACATTGAGGCTTCATATTTTTGTTATTGTCTTTAAACACTAACATTAATAACTTCTTAATAATTAAGAAACATACATTCTAATATTTTTGTCTGTTATCTGGAAAAAAAACCTAACCCAACAAACCAAAACCCAACCAATTCTGCATTTGAGAACAGACTGAATTTTATTCGCGTTGCAACCCATATTTCTAATGTGATTTCCTGAAGCATTTCTCTCTCAGCACATAGGAAGCTGGATTATAGTTATCAGGAATGAAATTTGAAATAAGAATGTCATTATTTTTAGATGGGTAATAAGAGGCTGAGCTTCATTTCCAGCTCTAAACAAATACTGCTCTACAGAAAGTATAGCTTTTGTCCTCAGATTCCTTCCATTAACGATCTTGGTTTCATTTGTAGTGCACTGAAAACCAAGGCATAAATCCCTCCATGAATTATTCCCCCAACAGTCTGTCCCTACAGTTCCCTCTCTTCTGCTGCAGCCTGTTGCTCCTTCTGTCCCACAGGACATTTTCTGCATGGCTGGGGTGAGGTCTGGCTGCCAAGAAGGAGCAGAACTTGGGAAGGCTCCTGATGCCCACCACCCGAGTTCAGGGAGACACAGCAAGGCTGCTCCAGACCTTCAGATTTAGCTTTGTACTGTACAGGAGAGGTTGACAGGAGCCAGACTGAAAATCCTGGTGTCATTCTCCTCTGTGTCAGAATTACATATATAGGTGGACAGGCACCCCTTTGTCAGATGGCAGGAATTGATAGCTGCTGACTCATGGCTATTGTTGCACCTCCCTCGTGATCTCCATTTCTCAAATACTGAAGGTAACTGCATTGAGTAAAAATAACAACAGCAACAAAACACTCTGAGGTCTTAGTGCCCACACAAGTGTGGGTGGAAAGAAAGCTGAAAACCTTTGGTGGGTTGGAGTATTACACTGACTTTTACTAAGTACTAGTACTGCCATCAGTTAGCATTGTAAAACAGACACTGCTTGCTCTCAAACCTCCTTTTTCCAGTCTGGGTTGTTGGGCCTGTTTCATGATCCTGAATGCACAGTTTTTGCTCTTCCTGGCTTTTTCCCCCAGTGGTTGGAGGGGTTCCTTTTGCTCCAGCAGCTCAGTGCACTGCTTCAATGACTTGTGATGCCTTGAAGAAGCAAGTTCCTGAATTGGCTTTGTCTTCTGTTTATCCTGTAGGATTCACCTCCCTGTGTGGTTCTGAGTAAAACCCTGGAGCAGTATTTTCATAGGTGCCAGCCATTTATGTCGAATTCCTTGTTCTTTCCCACTTCAGTCAAAGAAATGCGATACTTTCCACTGGCTTATTTGAGCCTTTTTTTTTCCACCCTACCACTGTAAGTGTGTTCAGGTCTATTTTTAGACTGCACGAAAGATTTTACCTACATACGTATATAAACCAAATATATGTGCACAGCTTGTATGTATTTTACACTTACAAACTGATATTGTTAATAACAATTAATTGAAAAGTTATTCTTCCTCTGTTTGAGCAGATAAAACAAAGAGAATAATGGATATCAGTTCTTTGTCAATTATTCCTTCATGTTCTTCCACCTGACTGCAGGGTAAGAAAAAGGAAAACGTTTAGTGGAGTGAAATGGGACCCAGAACAAGAATGAAGGTAAAGGGGAGGTACCACTGCAGGGCTGGCAAAGCTGAGCTATGCAGAGCTAAGGATCTAAGGAGATGCTAACCTTTACAAGTAGGGTAAATGGTATAGTAAGGGGGAGGTAGGCAGCACCTGAGTTAGCAGCCACTGTCCAAGGGAAAGACACAGCTAGAAACACCTTGGGAAAGAGGCATTTCACACATGCATCAGGTTGGTCCCAACTCCCGAGCCTAGACTGAGATAATTGGGCTGAAGAGACCTTTACAATGGCTTAGAAAGGAAGACAGATGTAAGGCCAAGTATGAGGAGCCATCTGTTTAATGTTACCCTTTGTGCTAGGTTCTATTTTAGGTGAATAATCATGCTTTCTTTTGAACAAGTTGGTGCTGAATCCTGGCAGGTGCTTAGGAAGAGCCATGCTGGCCGGGTGAGCCCGCATGCTGCGGCTCCAGGATGGAAACCCTGCACACCCGGTGAGGGGCACCTCATCAGCGTGGCATGGCTGGGACAGCTGTTAAATGCACCCCCTAGCATATCTACAGAAGATGTGGGGCAACAGTCAGTTATGAGGAGTTATTTCAGCCTTTCCACTGTAGAAGGGATGCCAAAGCATGGTACAGGCACAAATCTGCCTGTCTGTCTGTGTAATTGCATGTCCTTTCCTCACAGCAAACATCAGGAGGGTCTCAGGTCTCAGAGACCATCCCATCTCTACCCATTGATGGAAATAACCTGCTGAGTAAAAGGCAAGAAAAAAAGGGAGTCATGCTGCAAGCTGGAACCAGCGCAGGAGAGATCCACTGTACATGCCTCAGCCTTGTGAAAACTTAAGTTGGAGCTCAGTTAAGGGTAAGGCACAGACCTATAGTAAACTCAGGGAGCTACTTGTTTCCTATTCCTATTTAATTCAAATAGCTGTGCAGTTTCAGAGACAAATGTGGCAACAACAACAACAAAAATGTCTGTAGTTGTTCCAAAAATTCTCTGTACTTGTTTCCTGTGTTCATTTCAAATTTAATACTTAAATGGTAACAGTCATGCTTGACAAGATGAGGAAACCCAGGGTTTCCTTCTTTTGCACTTTGCAGTTCCCACATGGGGATATGGACATTTCTGACATCCTTGTCTGCACTGTTATAATACGCAAATGCCTTTGATCATCATACTTCTCTGTGCAGGGACTCCTTCAGGGTTTTGACTGGTCATTGAGATAAGATGTAGCTGTTTAAGCTGCTGTCATGCCTCTTTGAGGAGCTGGACCTTCCTGCCTTGCTTTGGTCACTCACAACACCCCATGGCACTCAGCTGTTGGTCCTGGGGGTCTGCTTGCAGGTGTTCAGGGAATAGCAAAGACTGAGCATTTCAGGTTAAGTTTTAGGGAGGTATGTGCCTAAATCATAGAATTGTAGAATCACTTAGTTTGGAAAAGACCCTTCAGATCACTGAGTCCAACTGTTAACCTAACACTACCGAGTCCACCACTAAACCATGTCTCTAAGTGTCACATCTACACGTCTTTAGATACCTCCCATGATGGTGACTGAAACACTTCCTTGGGCAGCCTGTTCCAATGCCTGACAACCCTCTCGGTTAAAAAGTTTTCCCAAATACCTGATCTAACCCCCCCCCTCATGTAACTGGAAGCCATTTCCTCTCGTTCCGTTTCTTGTTGCTTGGGAGAAGAGATCAACAACCAGCTCTCTACAACCTCCTTTTCAGACAGCGGCAGAGAGTGATAAGGTCCCCCTGAGCCTCCCTTTCTCCAGACTAAACAACTCCAGTTCCCTCATCTGCTCTTCACAGGCCTCGTGCTCCAGGTCCTTCACCACCTTCACTACCTTCACTGATCTTTTTTGGACACACTCCAGCACCTCGATGTTTCTCTTGTAGTGAGAGGTCCAGAACTGAACACAGGATTCAAGGTGCAGCCTCACCAGTGCTGGGTACAGGGGGAGGATCCCTTCCCTGGTGCTGCTGGCCACACTACCTCTGATACAGGCCAGGATGCTGTTGGCCTTCTTGGCCACCTGGGCACAATCTGACTCATGTTCAGCCACTGTCCACCAATGCCTCCAGGTCCTTTTTCACTGAGCATCTTTCCAGCCACAATTCCCCAAGCCTGTAGCATTGCCTGGTGGTGTGACCCAGGTGCAGGACCTCTCACTGAGTGTTGTTGAACCTCTTACCATTGGCCAGAGCCCATTGATCCACCCTGTCTCAGATTCCTCTGCAGAGTGCTCTTCCTCTCCAGCAGATCAATGCTCCTGCCCAACTTCATGTCATCTGCAAGCTTAGTGAGGGTGCATTCGATCCCTCATCCAGATCATAGATAAAGATATTAAACAGAACTGGCCCCAGTACTGAGCCCTGGGGAACACCACTTGTAACCAGCAGCCAACTCAATTTAACTCTATTCATCACAACTCTTTAGCTCTGGCCATCCAGCCAGTTCTGTAAATAGCTCTTCCTGAACCATTTTATGTGCTTGGTTTTGAAAGCATCCCTGCTTCTCCCTGTGCCACAGTGACCAAGCTGTCCCTGCTGTTAACTCCTATGGCTGTTGAGTCCAGAGCATGTAACTCTCAAAACACAACTTAATCCTTCCCAAATACCAGTCTGGTGGTTCTCTTATCAGGCTGTAAATGGAGGCAATATAGAACTTTTAGAGCAAGAGACAGGCTGCTTACAAGTAATGCAGCTAACTTTTGAGTTAATTTGTTTACTTATTTTGCAATGACATGGTGAGTGTTAAGGTAAAATTCTGCCTGTATCTTCAGATGCCCTCAGTTTCTCATTAGTTAAAAGCCCACTCATTAGGAAGAGCACATTCCTGGGACAAACACATCAGCTGTTGTAAATTGTTCCGCCAAAGTTTTCTGCTGTTCACTGATTTAATAGAGGTAAGTGCCATGTTATTTCCTCAATTAATAACCAGCAAAGACAAATTTTTCAGTTTTGATTATAATCTACCAGTTAAGAGGGCTTTCTGTGGGTTTTTTTCCCTGTAGCATGTCAGTTTTGGACTATATTTCTTTTTTTTTTCTCTGTCAAATTTGGTGCTTTACACTCCAATGTATAACAGCAATTTTTAATTAGAAAACTGATCTTGAGAAGCTCCCCATCGATCAAATGTATGTTTGAGAAACAAGAGTAATGTTTTGACTTTAAAGGTATTTCAGAATTTGATTACTCAATTTAATACTTAAATGCACTAGGTTGTGCGTGCAATGCTATACACCTAGAAAGCAGCTAATCATGTGTTGGTTGTGTATTTAATTCTATATGAATGATAAAAAAAGTACTTCTTTCATTATAAGCAAACCATTCTGGGCAATTGTTTCAGGATGATTGACAGTAAGGCAGTCCCTCACCTACAAACACTGTGTTTTAAAATCATCTCAAAAGGAGCCCAGAGGAGGATGCAGTCAGTTGTTTGGCACTGAGTTCTGTTTGTCGATGATTTATGTTCATATATTGTGCTGGGTATTTGCAGAGCTAGAGATATTTAAAATTCACTTATTTGAGACAGTGTAGATGCCAGACAAGCTGTGTATTGGCATGCAAATAAAGTCTTTAGTTAATTTCACCTCAAATGCTTTCTGCATAGTTCTCAAATTGTCCTGAGTTTCTGTGCAGCAAAGCAATATTGTCTTTTTTGTTATCCAAAGAATAGGAATTATTCACTGCAAGCAGAGATTTACAGTGGAAATACACAACTGTTTTTAGCATTTGCCAACATGTGAGGGTTTTTTTAAAGGACACATTTTTCCTCTTACAAGATTATAACTGCTTAATAACTTCATTAATTCATCTGAAATATTTCCAGATTTACACCCCTCAATTAATTTCAATTGAATTTTCTTGAATTACACCATCTGAAAGCAGAATTTATCTTTGAGAGTGCAAAGTTAATTTAGCTTACAGAATTATCTCTGGAATAAACCAAGGTCTGATTGTAGGAATTCTATGTATTATCAAATTGACTTAATTTTCTCTCTTATAAGTGCCTCTAATAACAATAAACCTTTCAGAAAGTGAATGTGTGAATTAAGCAGATGGTGTGAAAGAAGCTAATCTTTAATGCCTTGAAACAATGTAAACTCATGCATTATTTATTGTACAGTATTACCCATTCATACATTCTTATAAACTATTAAAATTACATGCCAGAAGGTAGGATGTATTCCATTAGTGCCAATTGATGTTCATGATCTTCAGTTGAAAGTATTTAGTAATAAATTAAAAGGAAAATCTATAAAACAGTAAGAACTTTTCAGAATACTGTTGGTAGGCACTTTTCACCTACCAACGATCAGAGCCAGAAGAATGGTACACTGAACACTGCAGAGGACATTAGTCTTAATTATTCAGGGCTTTAAGGCTTTAACAGCCCTGACAATCAATATGGCTCCTCAAGAATACAAAACCCCACAATTTATTTTCCCCCTTTATTCTTTGCACATTGGGGAAGAAATAAATATTAAAATTGCATAGAAAAGGTTATAGTTTTAACATAAATTTCACAACTTTAAGTATTGAGAATATTTTTTCTAGGATATGTTTGTCTCCAGTTTGTAACGCAATGCAAGCAGATGGAATGGAATTGAAAATAACAGTACATCAGGATTCTTAATAAAAAAATAGATCAGTGTTTCATATATTAGATACAATCTAAAATCATGTATTAGCTATGTAAAATGCTTTAATACTCTAGATTTTATGTACTTTCATCCACTCAAAAAATACTTATTTTACTCAGTCCTTCAGTGATTGAAAAATTGTTTGTGGCACATACACATTTAATCTTCCTCTACTGCATGGACAGATTTAACCATATTACTTTATATTTCCATGGTATTCAAAGTGTCATCAATAATCTGCAGTGATTTAAAATGACAGTACAATCTTTTAACTAAAATAGTACTGGGAGCCATGACCTGTATTTTTCCCTCTGTCATTGATTCATCAGTAAATCACTGAAAACTTTCAGTATCCCAATAGGGAATGTTTTTCTCTCCAGCGGGAAACTAAGAATCAACATTTGAAAAACACTTTGAGGTCCCTCTGTTAAAGGCAGTGGGTCAGGAAGGGAGAAGAGGAAGGAGGGAAGGAAATTCCCAGCCCTGGCAGCCTCCACTGTGTGTGTGTGAGCACAAAGCAAAGACAAGCTGACCCCCATACACACATTGTGACAGACCAGCTGGTGCCCAGATCCAAAAGAAAATGGCAAAGCCTTATGCAACAGATGCAGGCTATGCTGAGGGTTTGCTGCTGGTAGTGAGGAGCTGTGATAGCTGGGGTAGGTGAGATACCCTGACCTCCACTATCCCATGCCATTTTTTCTTGCTTTAAACACAACTAAAATCTCTGCCATTCTGGAAATGTATGTCAAACTGGAAATGAAAAGTTACAGGTCTCCTGGTTTTACTGAAGGTTATACTGGCTTGAAAGTACTTTAAGGATGTGTCCTGGGTTTAGCAGTGGCAGTCATCTTTTCCTTCATCATAATAACTGGTGCAGCACTATGTTTTCGAGTTTCGGCCTGGGAATGAAACTGGTAACAGGAATGTTTTTAGTTACTGCTCAAATGTTTTACTCTGACCAAGGACTTTGTGAGCCTCATGCTCTGCCAGGGAGGAGGGGAGGTGGGGAGGAAGCAGGGACAGGACACCTGACCCAAGCTAGCCAAAGAGGTATTCCATACCATAGCACATCATGCCCAGGATGTAACTGAGAGTTACCAGTAAGGGCTAGTGCTCTGGGGGGTTGGAGGAGGTATTCAGTCAATGCTCAGTTGGGGTGGGGTGCCGTGAGTTATCTGTTGGTGGTTGATGAGATGCTGTATTCTCTTCCCTTGTTATTTCCTTTATCATTATTATTATTGGTGGTAGCAGCAGTGATTTGTGTTATACCTTAGTTACTAAACTGTTCTTATCTCAACCTGTGGGAGTTGCATTCTCCTCCCCATCCCTCCAGGAGCAGGGGAGGGCAAGAAAGGGGGGTTGAGTGAGTGAATGAGTTGTGTGGCTGGGTTTAAACCATGACAGGATGGAATTCTACTTCTATGAAACCAGTCCTACAGCCAAAGGTGGGGTAAAATGCCTTCAGCATTTATTGTGCTGAGTAGCCCTCAGTTTTGTTAGTACTAGTGCTGTGTCTTGGCATAAGAAACAATGTGTGTAAAAATGTTAAGGGTATGGCCTCTGGTAACTATCCAACAAAGATGTTAGACTAGGATAGACCAAGACATGTGAATTACTAAAATGGTTATTGTGAATAGAAGTGAATTATGGGTTCCATGGAAAGAATTTTTTAATACCAATACTTTTCTCCTTTGTTCCCATGCTTCCTTACAGTCTTTTCTCTCAACTTAAGGCATGATGCAAGCTCCACATAACAGAAACAATAAAACTAAACAGGAAATGCCTAAGCAGATCTCTGGCCCAAATATGACTTACTGTAAAACTGTGACACACACCCGAGAATGTCCTCTGGCATTTTCCATTTGGTTTAAGGTGAATAATCCACAGTTTACAAAAATGTCATCAGTGATAGTGTGGGTCTGAATCCCCATCTCCTTGTTCTATGAATTTATGCTGATGTATTTTGCACAAAAATGAAGAGGTGCTGCACTGTGTCTTGCAACCTGGTGTCTGAGTCCACATATTGGAAGTGAACTGTAATATAAATTGCTAAAGAAAGAGTCAACTGTACGTTTATTTTTGTACTTTTATTCATTTGTAAAGAAGGCTGCAAGCATAGAGTCATTCAACAGTTTTGTTTGGAAGGGGCCTTAGGGATCACTTGGTACTAAACTCCCTGCCATGGAAAGGGACACCTTCCACTAGACCAGGTTGCTCAAAGCCCCATTGTATTGGAATACATGGTGTGCAAATATGTCTCTTTAGGGTGCAAGTCTGTATTTTTTACTAATTTTAAGCTGTTTATTTTGGAATCAAAGTGTGCAATTAGGATATTTTGTTCAGCTGTTATCGACTATTTGGAAATAAAAATACGGTGGAATTCTGACCAATAAACACAATTGAAATAAAGGTTTGACTAAGTTAACAGCATCTGCTTGGGAGAAACAAACGTTCTCTTGTTTCTTCTTACAAAAATGAAGAAAAGAATATGCAGGAACGAACTTGGTTTTTACTACCCAAGAAATACTGAATTTCACCACACTTATCAAAGGATATATTGAAATGGAGCCATAACCTGCTTCATGCTAAACTGCATAGCAGAAACTGATGCAAATAGAAAACTCCATGGTTTTTGTGCAGACATAATCCAAAGTTCCCTGAATACAATAAAAAAACCACCTCATCAACTTAACAGGTTTGTGATCAGGCCCCATTTACTTCACTCATGAAGAATTCATTTTTGTTTTTAGAATATAGAGCAGAAACACTGAGAACAGTTTCTGCTCTGAAAAATTGTAGTGCCTCAGAAAGCTATGTGCATCTTTGGAAAGTTAAATTAACCATGATAATACGCCATTGAATCAGAAAAATGGGAGAATTTGGATTAAGGTTGATAATATGCTTCAAGAAGGAACTATTAGTGCCTGTGCTCATTAAAAAACCCAGGGTTTAAAGCAGTCCCAATTAGTGCTGAGGCATGAAACTAAAAACTTCGAAGATACAGCAGTGGAAACTGTGATAAAAGGCGTTTTGTTCTTGTTTCGAGGCTCTTCGTGCATTTGTGAGAGAACAGATAATTTTTTGTCCTCCTTTAGAACTATAGGCTTACCTGCTTGTTTGAAAACTTGTTTCCCTTGGCTTCAGGTGGCTTTTTGAAGAAAAAGCAAGCAAATAACATCAGAATTAATTGCAGATTAATGCAACTGGAATGGAACTCTTTCAAAGCACAATCTTTTTGAATTGTCTCCTCTTTAAGGAATTGTGTATATGGGAATATCTCCTGTGCGTAATAGAAAGTAGCAGGAAAAGTGAGATGCTTTAGCCATCTAAAAGATAGGCATGTCAGCTAGGCACTTAACACCTCCTTTTCTAGGTGAATGCAGACAGCTGAGTGACTACTTTCATATGTTAAATAGGAATTTATAGTAGCTTTGGGAAGTGTCCAGTATTCACTGGAGGACCCTGAATGTTCCTTAACCAGACCTCTAATTTCTAAATAGCTTAAACATGATTAGAAAGATCCTTGCCCTTCTTTTCTGTGGGATTCAGCTTGCAGATGCAGACATCTGAATGTCTGCAGTCAAGCAAGGTATCCAGGCTTCTTCATGACTTCAAGGAAGATTTGGTCAAAAGACCCTTGATTCAAAAGACCCTTGAGAACTGTTCAATGTGTCCTGAGATAAACATTTTCATTTTGTTACTTGTGAAGTACTTGGTCCTGAATAACCAGCTGTAGGTGATCCTGCTTGAGGAGGGGGTTGGACCAGATGTCCTCCAGAGGTCTTTTCCAACCTCAACCACTCTGTGATGCTGTGATTTTAAAACCTTGCCAGGGACAGTGACAAGAATTAGCCAGGAACTAAAAAGATAACCCAACATTATCCTGTACTGTTATTTCCTGGCTTATCTTTGCTATTATTTATTATCTGCAATGTTGTAATGCTTAGGGCTGTCAGATCTAGGCAAGAACTGTACTGTATTAGTCACTATACCTGAAAAAAAGATCTAATTATATGTACATAACAACACAAGGCTGAGCAGTATCAGCATTCGGATTGTGCGAACAAGCAGCTGGGATCTTTTCCCAGATTTTTTCCTCCACAGAAATTCACTAAAGGGCTTTTCTCTCTCTGCTGGTGCTCCTCCCATTTCATCTGAGCTATTGCTTTTTGAGAAAACCTTTGTGTATGTTATACGTTTGTTCTCATGTACTGCAAAGCGATCCGGCTCAAATCATGAAAAAGCCCTTGCAGATGTACAAAGTGAGTTTGCTGCATCAAAGAATGAGTGCAAAGTCCTGTGATGCATTCATCAGTTTGTATAAAACAGGAAGGAAAAGACAGTTTTGGTGGCTTTTGTTTTTGTTGTTCATTGTGTTTTCTCAGCCTATGGTATTACTTAGATGATTATGCAAGACTCTGAAGGAAAATAGAAAAAGGTACCATTTTCAAGCACATGACTTCCTTCCAGCAGATCAGTGAGGTGAAAATAACCTGGCAACCTTTTATGACAGGCATGCTTGTAGGTAACACCAGCCTGATGGCCTGTAGCAATGGCCCATTTCACTCAGGGATGTTATCCTGAATAGGATCTAAACGATTGGGTGCAAGAAACCTACAGATCCCAGCTGTGGACTAATGGTTGGATATGTGCAAAGAGGTCTCCTTGTCTAGGACAGGGAGATTACTTAGGATATTAACTGGTGTTAACCAAGTGAGAAAATACTACTGACAAGTGAAGCTAGGCTAATTACAGTAAGATCGTTGGGTCTGACTTTACAGGCAAGGAAAGAAGTCAGTAAAAATGGATGTAAAGTAAGAAAATGTGCAGTTTCAGGACATTTCAAATTCACATGGCTAGTGCATGAATTGAACCTGCACTGCAGAAAGTGATTGCAGTGGTTTAACGTGTGACTAAACTGGAGAAACTTGACAGATAGAAGATAACAATTGAGAGGATAAACCATGTCATACTATAGATGTGGTAATATTCATAACAGCAAGCAATTTTTATTATCTCTGGATTCAAGCCGATTTATCAGCTGAACCCCACTGTGTAGTGTTTGCTCATCAGCCCCAATAGCAAGCACTGTATTCCCCAGCAAAGAGACCTGAATGACAGCCCCAGGACAGGGCTGAGCTGTGCTTCTTTGCGGAAGAAGCAGGAGCAGTATTCTGGAGAAGCTGACTGCAGGCAGGGGATGGACAGCTGCCCCATGGGGTGCAAAATGGGGCTGGGGTGCCAGAGGTGCCAGCAGCCCTGCAGCTTCTTGGGAACTGATAGTTCCCAAGCAAGTGTGACAATCAGTGATAACAGCACATCCTGAAAGGAAGAATTAACACTAATAGGCCCCTACTGCTACAAACTAGGTCCTTTTTTTAAAGATGGATCATGCTTTTTTGGCTAATCCAGATCTACTTAACATAACTGTTTTTCTTTAATGTACTGATATTTAATTTGCTTTCAGTATAATCAGTAGCTTAAACCATTAAGTCATTAATAGTATCACCCTCCTAGCCTGAAGATTGGTTATCATTATTGCATTTATTCATTTAGAAAAAGAAAATTAAATTCAAGTGTAGGTAAAAATACAGTTTTGGTTTTTTTCAGATACGCTGAAGATTGCATTTGTGTGAGTTACAAGTGTCTGCTTTTTGTCTAAATTACTTTTCCTATTGGGACCATTAGCATATACAGATATTAAAGAAGGCATTAGCCCCACTGTACTGATATTCTAGGCAAGTCTAGGCTGTAGTAGACTGGTAGCTTGGAAGCTGAAGTTTCAAATGATCAGCACATTCATCTTCATATTGTTGTTTTTAAGTTATTTTTTCATTAGCTATTTTTTTGTACAAGTCAGGGAGCAAATAAGTGTTAAGAAAAGGTCTGAATCAACTGTGGGAGGTGTCTGGGTGAGAGGGAAAGACATAAAACAGCTGGATATCAGAACAGACTTCCAGACAGTGAAGTCTATCAAAGAGTCTTTGAAAGCATTTGATAATAGGCTTAATTCCTACAAGACTACAGTTTTGCACTTTTCTCTGTGATAACAGAAGCAAATCAAACCAAAAGACATCCCTTTGCCATCCTGTCTGCCTCCAGGGTGGCTACTGCCCTTCTAACATGTCTTGTTTGGTTTTTCTTTTCAAAGACACACCATAACAGTTTCCCAGGAAAGCCCCATGCCATGGATGCTCAGGTCAGATGGTTAGCAGTGTCAGTGCTGCTCGTTATGGTTGATGCTCAGCTGCCGAAGCCGGCACGGGCCCCTCTGGTTCTGCACAAGCCTTTCATGGTTGTTTGGAATGCACCGACCGAGCAGTGCAGGCTGCGGTACAAGGTGGACCTGGATCTCAGTATTTTTGACATTGTATCCAACACCAATGAGACTCTGAGTGGATCCAATGTGACAATCTTCTATCACACGCATCTGGGATACTATCCCTATTACTCAGATAATGGAAACCCTGTCAATGGAGGGGTGCCCCAGAATGAAAGTCTTACCAAACACCTCAATAAAGCAAAGTCTGACATTGACTACGGCATACCCATGAAGAAATTCCAGGGACTTGCAATCATTGACTGGGAAAATTGGAGGCCCCAGTGGGATAGGAACTGGGGCAACAAAAGCATATACAGAAATAAGTCTCTTGAGATGGTTAGGAGACGGCACCCTCAGTGGTCAGAGGACAGAATTAGGAAAGCGGCTAAAGAGGAATTTGAAGATGCTGGCAAGAGTTTTATGAACAACACCATCCTTCTGGCTGAGCACATGAGACCAAATGGTTTGTGGGGTTACTACCTTTACCCAGACTGCTACAATTACGATTACAAAGAACACCCTCAAACATACACAGGGAAATGCCCAGCCATTGAGTCTGCTCGCAATGACCTCCTGCTTTGGCTGTGGAAGGAAAGCACTGCTCTCTACCCTTCTATATACCTGGATTATATACTGAAGTCAAGTCCAAACGCACTAAAATTTGTTCACTATCGCGTTAAGGAGGCAATACGTGTTGCCTCAATGGCTAGAAAAGACTATGTTTTGCCTGTGTTTGTTTACTCCAGACCATTTTATGCCTATACTTTTCATGTTTTAACAGAGGTAAGCAGCCCATTTTAGAAATGTAGAGAGAAGAAAAAGCCTCTTAGAAAAACAACTTGCTAAAATTTTTTCATCTATAACAACACTTATTGTTTTTTACATTTAAGATGGCCCCTCTATAAGGAAGTACTGTACAATCTCTACACCTTTCAAGAGTTAATACTGCAGTGCTTTGTTCTACTTATGTAGGATAACATTGTATATTTTTAATGAGGGTAATTTTGAAAGAAAGTACAAATAAACCATTTCCTTAAGGAAGTAACTCATTCTGATATTTTAATTCTTCAGGACAGCTTGTGCAATGAACTTGACAAATTTTCATGAAGTTTAAAACTAATTAGCGTAAAGGAAAGCTAAACTTCCATGAGAAAGGAGCCTCAGGGCTTTTTTGTTTCTTTATCTGAATGTAAATTCATTCAGTATAGAAATAAACCAGTCAAGTAAACTAGTCTGGCCTGGAGTTCCTAACTCCTGCATGGTGAGCATTGGCCATCTCACTTTTCAGAGGTACAACATGTTCAAATATCTTCATGATCCAACATTTAGTGCTAACACTGTGGAGTTCTTTTAATAAAGAAACCAAGTTTTTGAATCATGCAATGTTCTTTCAACCAACAATCAAATGCAATAAATACACAGTGTTCACAACTTTGATGGTAAAAATACATGTTTACAACCCCCCGACTTTCTGGATGTGTAATGATTGTGGCTCTGTCTGTTTATGCACATAATAGAGAGGCATGGATGCTTATTAATTTCTCTAGTAGTTGTCCCAAGTTCCAAAAGTTTTATTTTGACCTCTATCAATTTCATAAGAGGGGAGGGAATCTGGGGAAGGCTCCTTGACGACTCAGGGCATCTGGGGGCACTCCCTCCCTTTGGTCTATGGAGAGCTGTGTGAGAGCTCGCTTCTGCAGCTGATAGAGACAAGTTCTTGGCTCAAACCAGAACAGCCGAAGGAAGAGAAGAGGTAAGAGAAAAAGCAACGGTCAGTCCAGCAAACCCCAGGCTGCACATGGCTTCAGCCTGGAGCTGTAGCTGGGGAGGTACAGTGGAGCCCTAGCAACCTGAGAAGTGTTTCAGGCTGCCCCCAGGAACCAAATGGTGCACAGAAGCAACCATGAATTCAGTCTGCCTCATTTTTGAGCAACTGGGAACTCTTTGGAGCTATTTTCTGTGTGATGTGGAAACTACAGGTCCTAACTGACTCAGAAATCATGGGATTTCAAATAGGCAAGGTTGCTGCTGAAGGCAAGGAGCCACTGGGGTCAGTATAGGCAGGATTTCACCCAGAATGCCTTCATTGAAGAACCCAGGGTGTGAAATAATTGAGCACCCTTCAACTGCAGTCTGTAATAGCACATTTTTATAATATAAAACAGTCCTTTGAGCGATATAAAAATACCACAGATGTTACTGAGAGGTATGAAAACTAATATGCTGTTACCAGTCATGCTCAAGTTCAAAATCTGTGGTGGTATTGTTTTACCTAAAGCTATTTTCTGAACAGTACAGCAGTAATATGTCATTCCTCTTATGTTATACTTTCTAACTCACTGGCCTGTTTTTCAGTTGCATGTAGCCATTTACTTTTGGATGCTTTAAAAATCACTTTACAACTCTGCAGCCAAAGAAGATCCCTGCGTAGCCAGAGAAACATCTTTGGGTAAAGCTCTGCTACATATTTTCTAATAAGGACAGAACCCAGCTCTGCAGGCAGCCATGGGTCAGGGCTTGACATGTCTCCAGGATATGTACGAACAGCTTGGGGACTGCCAGGAACTTGTGGGGTTGCACTTAGAAAACTCTAAACAGGAATGATAGGAAAATAATGTTCTTGAATTCCTTCATAGCCCTGAAGCCATCAAGGTCATTTAAGTATTGGCTTGTGTGTTCAGAGTTTAGACTAGACTGGAGCTTCTCATTTGGTCTATGACATGCCCGCAAGTGATGCTCACAGACCTACAGACAAGGCATGAAAACTCTGAGCTCCAGGAATGATGTGCATGAATGTTTCAAGGAAAGGAGACAGTGCAGTACAATAACACCCAGGCTAAATGGCCATATTAAAACTGGGATAGCAGGATAACAGATACCTGAGCTCTGACAGGGTCAGGAGAACCTCTGTTCTGCTCCATCAAGTTCCACAAGAGGTGTGATATTCTGGTGCAACAGAAACAATTGCTGGCACATTCAAGCTTTGTGTATGAGCTCTTCTGGACACAACATGAAATATACTGAATATCACAGTGGAAGAAAATAGAAAGAATGGTTGTGAGTCAAAGTCACTGAGGGGAAGACACTGGTCTAGCAGACCTCCAGAAAGACATAAGACCCAGGTCCTAAACAGATGCTGTAGTTATGTGTGCTGTACCTTTCTTCCTGCCTGCACCTGGAAATCAGATGAGTTGAGCATAAGGCATCTCAGAAATTCATTCTGCCTTTTTTCTTGGAAACAATTCATGAATTCTGAATTGGGATCCTGATCATTATGAAATACATAGAAGCGGTTTGCCATCTGTAGGGTATTTAGAAACTATCTGCCTTGACAATCCACTTAAGTGTGTGGGAGAGGGAAGATAGCACAGTAACATCTGTGCTTCCTGAGTAGATGGCTGAAGTCATTAATAGAGCAGGATGATAACTAACAAACAGTGAATAATGAATAACAGTTCTCTCGTTCACCTACAGATAGTATTCTCCAATTAACAGGTGTGCGTGTGTACCCTGCAACTGCGCCAGGCTTGCACTACCATTCCTGAATACACAAAAAGCATGTCTATAACTAAGACTGGTCAAAATTTAAAGGAAAGATTACAGATTTATTTCTCTTTCCTCAGCACGCAACTAGAACTGACTGTCCTGCTTCCTCTCAGGCTCTAAAACTGAAATGCCTTAGCGCACCTCCTATTTTTTTACTGTCCAAGGCAGTCAGTTGGCTGATCAGAGAAGCACTGATAGAAACTAAAGCTTCTTCCTCTCTGCCAAATCAACTCTCTGCTTGGAGATAGTCCAGCATCATCTTGAGGATCTTTGGTTGTTGCACACTGCCCCCAAAAGCTTGAACGAGAATGAGCATCAGAAGGGAAGAGGCTTTGTTGACTTGTTCATCACTTGGAGAAATACACAAAAACACTTCAGTGGCAGCTGACCCATAAAGTTGCCTCCTCAGGACAGTCCTCTAACATGGATGGATGAGGGTCTGGTACAAGGAGTGAAATAGGATTCTCCACCTAGAAAATGCCAAGATGCTCATATTTAAAATTATGTCTGCCATTTTTTAAACTTGCATGTATTCTTCCATATGAGGTACTTCTTAATCTCAGACAGAAGAGCTGTGCCAATGAGTCACCACTAATGCCAAGCTGTGCTGTGTGATAAGCGGTGCTAGGTTCAATCCCAAAGCAGTGCTAGGTTCAATCAGGACTGCTGTGTCTGAGGCTGCTGGTAGAGCTCATGTGCCTCACTTGGGGCTTCATAGAGATAGCTCCCTACCACTGCTCCCACTCTCATCCATTATGAGAGGTGCATAGCTTTCCTTTCCTAAAAAATACCCAAATGTGGGTGAAACTTTCATTTTCTAACCCTGCCTGTGGCAGGGGAGGGTGGTGGTGGTGTCACCCTTTTTGTGTGACTGCTGCCCACCTCTGGTGTGAGAGCTGTTGGCACTGTTCTCTTCAGAGGCTCATCAGGATGAATCCAGCACCCAGTGTTAGACACCAGGAAAGATTTAAGGAATCACCAGACCAAAAGCAACAAGTGTATGAGAGAGCAAAAATAAAGAACGTGGTGTAACCTCCTGTTCATAGATTATTCAGGGAAAAACCTTTCTGTGATAATGACTTTTGAGATACCGAATGAGTCAGTCATTCAGTAAAAGGCATACCTAGGTTTAGAAGTTACAGTCACAAACCTTACTTCTTTCCTTTTGGGCAAGTTACCTAATTATTAAGCTGAATGCATCATAAGTTGTATTCAGGTTCCCACTCGTTTCTTTCTCCACTGAACCTGTATTGTATTGGAGCAAAGTTAAATGGCATCCGAACACTCACCATGAAAGTAACCCCTGATGGAGGGTTAGCTGGAGGTGACGTACCTTTTCAACATAGAGGAAGAAAGAAAAATTCAGCTCATGTCTTCCTAATTCTCTTTCCTCCTGGGGAGGACTCTTAGCACTCAGCCTTTGTCTTAAAGGATACAAAAAGTGGAAATGTAAGGTGGAAGAGAAGGGTTTATATGAAGGCTCATACAATTTTTGGTTTTCAGTGAGCTGCTGTTCTCAGGTGTGTAGGTGCTACAAGAATTGTTTCAGCATCCCTAGGGGAATATGTTTTCCAATCAAATGCCAGATTTTGGCCTTAACCTGAGAAAAGTGCTGAGTTCTGTGAGCATTGCCGAAGTGGTGATTCAAGGTGTGGGCTGAAATGGAAGTGTAGGTGCCTTGAGAGCTTCAGTTGTGAAATTATCAGTGCCACTGGACTTCACACACCCAGAGGACTTGGTGAACTTTAAGGGTCATCCTCTTTTTTGATTATTTTATATCCATATGAATTAGACATGAAGTGCTGAAATCCCTTTGTGGATCTCAATCTAAACTATTTCTAAGAGTAACAAAAGAAAGAGGTAGAACATGAGGGAATAGAAACTGGATTTAAAAACTGGATTTAAAAACTGGACTTAGGTCAAGCACCCTAACTCTCATAGCATATTACTTACTTATAAACTCTTTATTTTGGGGCTTGCTCAGGTCTTAGCTCATACATCAGTGCTAAATATCTATTGATTATTTATTTTGTCTGTCTGAAAAGGTTTCATTAATTTGTTAGTGAGATATGAACCATGTTAGTGCTAAACCATCATGTAGCTAATGTAGAATCACAGATCAGCCTTTGTATCTGGGTAAATCTTCATAAAATGCTTACAGATGAGGAAAGCCTGAGAATCCTCACTACCAAGAGGTCAGGCTGTATTTCTCATTCTCTTAGCGTTTGATATTTTGATCCTTAATTCTCATACTTGTTTGGGCTTAATTCACATACTTGTTTTATCTCACAGGCCATAAATGCTTCAGGAATGGGGACTCCTTAACTATGCACTGGAAAATCAACAGGCCCACTTACATAGTGAAATAAATTATCTAGTAGTAATTAACGATAATAACATGGTTCTTCCACTCTGTCATTTTGCATTTCTGAGGTGCCACCACCATACTGTGATAATTTGTCTGGTCTTTTGGATTGTATTCTCCTAAACACAGGTGAAAAGGCTGTATCAAAGACAGTCACTATCTTTTTAAAGGAATTCGCGGTTTCTTCATCAAATACTGTAGTATCTGTCATTACAAACACCAATCAGGAACTACTTTGTTATCAGTTCTTGTAGACAAAAATGGTTTTGGATGTAATTGATCACGCTTCGAATATTGCTGGTGGAAGAAGATCCTTCTTCCATATTTTTTGAGACTTAATTGCATTTCTCTAGACACAACTGTCACGGTATCATGGAATGTCTTTAAGACACTTGTAAGGTATGTTGCTAGGTTGTTGGCAAGGCACCAGTGACTCCTGTTCTACAGTCTGTGTCTGGTAAAGCTGTGTTACTACTATCGCTACAACTCCACTGCTTATTGGTGCAACTCTAAAAGTGGACATGGTTAAGTCAGTGTGCAAGTATTGGCACTGTGTAGCACTGAGAGAGGCTTGTTTTTAGATATATGTTTCCTGGAATAACGGCACTCATGCTGGTAGTAACAGCAGCTCTGTAACTGTATCGGTATGGCCAAAGCAGCACAAATTAGATGCCTGCCTAGAGCCTATCAACTGCAACTAGACACTGTAAGGGTAATCCAATGATGTGTGATCATACTTGTCATCATTTGCCAAAAATGGCAATCACTCAAAGGCTGGTAGATAAAATAGATCATTCAATTCTTACTCCACCAAGTTTGTTGGAAGACCCCTTGTGAATAATTATTTACTAGTCACATTCATGAATGCAACCTATGCAAATCTGTGGAGACACATAGAGGAGCTTGCTAAACTAAACAGTGATTTTATGGTGAAGAATATACTGCAGGATCAATGTCTTCTGGGGTGGGGTGGGAACTGATACCCATATCCCAGTGCATTTTTACTTTTATTTTTAAATCTTTGGTTTTCTGATATCTGGTTTTGGCATCCTTTTTTCAGAGGGATCTGGTGAATACCATTGGTGAAAGTGCAGCTTTGGGAGCAGCTGGGGTTGTTCTCTGGGGCAGTATGCAATATGCCAGCTCAAAGGTAGGTCTGTATCAGTTTATTTGTATTTAGGAATCACCCCAATATCTCTTCCCTGCCACCATGCACTCCATTGCACCTACCTATCTTTATCGAAGTCATCAGCCAGCAACTGAGGATAATAGAATCATAGAATAGAATCATAGAATAGTTAGGGTTGAAAGGAACTTAAGATCATCTAGTTCCAACCCCCTGCCATAAGCAGGGACACCTCACACTAAACCCTGTCACCCAAGGCTTCATTCAACCTGGCCTTGAACACTGCCAGGGATGGAGCACTCACAACCCATTCCAGCATCTCACCACCCTAACAGGAAAGAATTTCTTCCTTAGATCCAATCTAAACCTCTCTTGTTTAAGTTTGAACCCGTTACCCTTTGTCCTGTCACTACAGTCCCTAATGAACAGTCCCTCCCCAGCATCCCTGTAGGCCCCCTTCAGATCATGGTTTAGTGCTACCTTCAGGTCTCATTATATACTTCTGTCAGACTGAGGAATCCCATTGCTTCAGAGAATATCGCTTTGGGCAGGTCATTCGTAGCATCAAGTCCAGGTTAGAAGAAAGACATGCTTTGAAACAATAACATACAAATATAACATACAAATAAAAGCACAGTTTGTTTTACCTTGTTCTGTAAGGCCTAGATCCTCCTCCCAGGTTCTTCAAGCTTTCATAAATAATCCCTCTTGAAGTGTTGGAGGTGGCAGGAGGCTGCACTGGGGTTCTGCAAGAGGAACGACAGACAAGCCCTGCTTCTAAACCTGAGGCTTTTCATGCAGTCTGTTCTCTTCCTGTTGGAGTCTCTGGAAAAGCACTGCTGACTTGGGCAGAAGAAGAGGAAAATATGAACTGGGACTTCGTAGCTGCAATTTGTAGCCACTTTGTGCTGGTTTCTGAAAATGCTGTGGCTCCTTGTAAATTATGAAGGAGTTGGAGATCAGGACTGAAGTGGTGGCTCAATATGTGCTTTAAACCCTATTGGTCCCAGGCACTGCTCTTTGTTAGCAGTTACCAGAAATCTCTACTTAAGGAACCAGTTAGTCTCAGATTAGCATACAAAACTCTCTTTCTGTTTACTAGGACTCCTCCCTAGTCTAATATTGGATGTTTTTACCAAGTATCCAAGTAGACAAGGTAGTAAAGGTTAATACTTTGGTAATCTTACCCAAAGAAGTAAGCTCATTTAAACTCCAGTACAGAAATCCAACAAGATTTATCTCAACAGGTTACTTTAGCCAAGAACAGTTTTATACTAGCATCTTCTTAGATATAATAAATTTGGACATAATGCTTAGCTACTGAGAAATGTGTCATGGTCATTTATTATCTGCAGGAGAGCTGTTTAACTGTGAAACGGTACATCGATGGACCCTTAGGACACTATGTTATTAATGTGACATCAGCAGCTAAACTCTGTAGCAAAGTCCTTTGCAAGAAGAATGGAAGATGTATCCGCAAAAACAGTGAATCTTCTGCTTACCTCCATTTGTCACCCACTAATTTCCGGATCCAAGTCCATCACTCAGAGAGAGGCCTCAAGTTCCAGGTGACCGGTGAGCCCAGCCAGGAGAGTGTTGAAGCCATGAGGCAGAGATTCATGTGCCAGTGTTACCAGGGCTGGACAGGAATATTTTGTGAACTGCCTGAACAAAGGCTAATGGAGCGCTGGGTTCACACTGTGTTCAGTAGATCAAGAAAACAAAAGCCTTATGTCTTCCTCTTAGCAGTCATGCAGCTTATTCTGTCCTGTACCACACACTAGTCTTCTGAGACAGTGCAAGGAAGTAAGAAATGGTGGCACAAAGAGTTCTGTGTCTTAGCAAATTTTTATTGCATGGGGAAAAGTCATTGTTGATTAAACAGTTATTACTCTTTTCTTCATCTGCCATTCCTGAAACTGCTTTAGACATTAAGTGTTTTGAAAGTAGCCCCCTCTTTTTTACTAGCTCCTTTACTTTTAACTCATGTTTTACTCATATGCTCAATAGATAAAGCTTCTGCTCTGAGAGTGAAAACTTTACATCTTTAAAAAAGTTAAATAAACTTGTAATTGTGCTGAGAACCTACAGGAGAGCTTTGTCACTGACCTTTTGCTTTGTCGTGTGTAATGGCAGTGGGTGACAGCAAAAGTGAAGGTAAAAAACTAATTTTTGTGGAGGAGAGAAAGAATTAAAGTTGATAAAAACTGACAGTTGTTAAGAACTCTTCCTTTACACTAAAGCTAGGATGTTTTACCTTTACGAATACTTTTTGGTTGTATACATTCTACTTTAGCTCCTTTATTGCTAAACTTCAAGGGGAACTTACACATACTTTAGGGTATTGAGAGCATAGAAATTATTAGCCCAGTTTGCTAAGTACCTATCACCAGTGTAGGTGTGTATTTGAACTGGATGATCCTGATTTCTATTACAGTGTTCTAAAAACAGAAGCAATGTGAAAATGCTGTAACCCCAAGCACTGTGTCAGTGAAATTTGTTTTTAAAATGTTGTGTGTCACTTTTTACAGTGTTTGTATTATTTCTGTAGGCTTATAAGAATAAACTTGTGACTTATATACACAATTTATATAGATAGCATAAATTCAATTAAACTGACATACGGTCTTCATCAGCGAAAGTTCTGCTACTCTTTGGGAAGTTTATACAAGCGACAAAAATGCTGTGGCTAAAGTGGTAGTATTCCTGATTCAGTCTGTGGTGTATATTCTCTATTAGGGTACATTGGCAGAGCCTTATTAAAGTCCATAGGGCTCTGTCAGTTATGTTAGCTGTAAATTTGCCCAACAGCTCCTCTTCAGTCTAGCTTACAATTTCACACAGAAGAGCATGGGTGTTTCTGGTAGTATATCTACCTGGAAACTATGATTTTTGAGTTCAGATACTTCTGTGAAGAACTGAAAGCCCAGTTCTGTATCCTCATTACCAGGTTGCCTGAAGTAGAAGCCTAAATCAGAATTTGGTCTGGGCTTCTTAATGATTATTAAAGGAACCAAGTATCTAAACAAGATATGACAGGGGAGCATGTCTATCCAAGGATGTGGTGTACTACCATGTGAGCTGAGGCTCCTTGCAGTGACCAGCCCAGACCTCAGTGCCTCACCAGAAGCCAAAGCTGGGGTGGGTAAAGCTAGTCTGGAGTGGGCCAGCTCAAGAATGTGGATATTTAGCGTGCTTTCTGAAGACCTCTTCTGCCACTGATTCTTTAAGATGAAAATAGATGAGACAGGCTTGCTGGCTGAACATAATCATGGAAGCATTTTGGGTTTCATCATCTTTTTCCAAATGCAATGCTCTCTGTCAGAGTCAGTGACTTTGTAAAAATGGGAATGATACTGTTATAGAGAAGAGTTCTAACAGCCCTCACAGGCAAAACCAAGAGGATGAAATTTCAGAGCAGTTTGGATTCGTAACACTGTGCACAACTATGCATGTGTACATTTCTCCTGTTAAAACTCCTTGCTAAGACAAAAAAATGTTGCTTAAGTTAAAAATTATCTTGGTTTTGCACTGAAAGAGTTTGATGTAGACAGATAATAAATTAAAATTGCACATCATGCGTAATAAGCACACATGAATGTTTCTTGCCAAAGAAGCTTTGATACCTTTAAGATGCTGTGATAGCCACTTTCTGTTTGTTTATGTTTCAGGAAAAGTAATTTCCTGTCAATCTGGGCCAGACTCAGATAGCAGGAGTATTTACAAACACAGGTTGCTCTAAAAATAAGTTGGAAATGATAGTTCTGTACACTTCAGCGGATGATACTGGCTGGGAACAGTACAGACCCTCAGAGACTCAAGTCTGATCCTCCAAAAAAAATGCAAGTAAAAACAATGCTGTCACGTACTGCTTCATGAGATTAAAGACCCTAATTTGTTCTCATTCAGCAATGGCACTGTGAGCTTTCCACATACCACAGCATGCAGCAGTAAGGAGCAGTTAGAGCTCACATTCAAGAAGAGGGGAAAGCTGTTTTGGTAGATTCCCAAAGTGTGTGCTTGATGTTTAACTGTGCTTGTTTTAAGAGTTAAAACACGCCAGTTTATTCCTTGTTTAATGTCACCAGAATAATTCCAAGCTAGTATTTTTCTGGCTCAATGAATACCTTGCTTAAGCTGTGATAAGAAAAAGTGTGTGTGTGTTAATATACATAGTTATCTACATGCACAGGTGCATATGAATGAGTGCATTCATTTGTATGTTGCAATATATGTGTTTGTAAGTCTGACCGAGCAGCAGCAGAACAGTTAGGAGAGGTGCGAGGCTTTGTTTTCTGCCTGGAAGGAGCAAGCTTGGGGGCAGTTGTGTAATCTTATAGCTTGGCATGTATGGGCCCTGCTGCCATGCAGATTATGTCCCTTATGTACACGCGCTTATACAGTAAGCTAACAGCATCTCACAAGCTAAAAATAAGCAGACTTCTATGATTTCAAAGGACAATATTTTAAACTTCACTCATGCAGCTGCTCCTATTTCACCAATAAATGTGTCCTCTTCAGATATTTTCTTTCTTTTTTGACTAGGCTGGTATTTTAACACACTGGCAGCCTGTTTCCTCAGAAAGTCAGAGCTGCTTTCTCATTTTTCCATTACAGCAAGAATTCTCGTTGCTTTTATTTAAGGTGCTCTCCAATTTCTGAGAAGCAAAGCAGCCCAGAGTATTAGTCCTGTTTTTCCTCCTCAGACCGACAAGCAGTCTGACAACCGTGGGCTGCTTTTGGAAAAACAATGTTTGGTTCCATGCTAGTAATAACCTTCTCAGTCAATCAGACAGCGGATTAACAGCACTTTCGATATTGCTCCTTCAGCTGCTATTTTTTTCAGGGCAGAACAAAAAGCATCTATGTTTTTTCCCTTTACTGAAGTTGCTTCTTTCCTATGCTTTGCATTCACTCACCCTGTGTGCTATGGAAACCCTCAGTCCTCAAATGCAGTACAGTCAGGGGGTCATGTACACAGAGGGCAGCTGGGTTGTCATAAGCTGACACTTGCGTTCACCTTATGCTGTTACCTTACCCACTGTGTATGGCTGCTCATGCCTCTCCCCACAGGGAGTGAAAGTGAGTTTCAATACAAGCATTTTAATGCACAAGGCTCCCAATGGGGATGTTAGAATAGGCTCATGCCAGGTATTGCCTCCTGAGTCATGCAACAAGATCCCACAAAATCCTTGAGTACCTGCAGTGGTAAGTGATGCTGACCATGGGGGTTAATTAACACAAGCATAAACTAAAACCCTTCAGAAACTTTGGACTGTTCATGGACAAGTACGCTTAGGTTTCAGCATCAGGATTTATTGTGTGGAACATTGGAGAAATAACATTTTTTCTAAACCTAGAAGCAGGGAGCAACAAGACAAGCTCTCTCTGAGCCTCTACAGGAATTCAGGTCCTGAAGCACTTTGATTTGAAGGAGTAGTGATGTGTAAGCACCATTGTTGCATTCATATCTCAGCAGCAACACTTGGCTCCAAGTACACTTGGATTAAAACCCAGTAGAAAACCAGACCTGACTGCAATGAAGATGCTAATTTGAGTGTAGAGCTGTATCTTTTTTTGAAAGAAAGCAGTTGATTCATGATTTTCCAGAGTGCAATCTTCTATTTAAATTTTGTTGGGATTTCTCTGTTTTTAAAGGGGCACAACCTCATCTGTTGTAAAATGGTATATCTTCACTGATTTGCAGTGGTTCAAAAGCAGGCATGAAATATTCATGTTTGCTTTGTTCACCCTTGGATTTTCCCTTTTAGGCTGGCATAAGTCCATTAGTTCTCAGCACCCACCAGCTGCTGCAAGGACAGCCAGCAGCAGCTCCTCAAAGTATTCCCACAGTGCTCCCAGAGAAGCAGCAGGTCCTATGGCAGCTGGCTGGAGAGAGGCTGTGTGGGGGCATGGCCACTGGGCAAGGCTCATTAGGTTTGTTCAAAGTCTTCTTCCATACATGAGGCTTACCAAGGTCTACATGACTCTTGGCTTAAAATAACTGCAATAATCCCTTAGACTGACAACACTGAATTGTTGTGCTTCCTCCAATAATAACATTTAGTCCTAATGTAATACTCAGCTGGTGGGGCGGAAAAATCAAATGCTTCTTTTTGCTGCTGTGTTACAGCTATTCTGTAGGAGTGGGAAGAAAGGAATGTCACCCGAATCTGCGGTGCTGAGTGCAGGCTCTAGCGCACATGTGGGTGTTCTGCACAGTCTGAGGGCACAATCTTACCCTAGCACAAATACAAAGCAACTCTGCTGGACTCCCAGCAAAGTGAGTGGGAGAAAAGTCAGCTCCTTTCTATTGTGCAGGCTAACCTTTTGTTTAATTTCTGTGAGACAAATATGCTCAGAACATCAAGTATCACTTCTATAGGTTTCAGTTAAGATTTACCAGACAACTGAATGAAGAAGGTGGACAGAGACGAATGCTACTTCTTAAAAGAATCAGTTCAATGCAATTTAAAATGCTATAAGGAATATAGCAGCAGCCCCCACTGTGAGAGCAGGGTGGAAGAGGGAGGCATAGAGACTCTGACTGCACAGGCCCACAAATCTATTGGTGTTTACTGTTTTCTCTCAAGCTCAGAAAAAGGAAGAAAAGAGTGGTAATGACATGCCATGAATTCCATTTCTGGTCCAAAAAATACTCACCACCGATGCTGCATGGATGTGCCATGTGCTCAGGAGCTTTCTGGAGAGGGAAAGCCCAAGCAGTTCTGATGCCTTAAAATGGGCTCCAACCTTTTTCTAATGCAGCCTGAAGCCAGGTGGCTGGCTACACTATGTGGTGATTCTCTAAGCATATCTCCCAAATCTGGCTCTTTGCAGTGTTTTGAACTACAGGTAAAGGAGCAGTGTGGCAGGAAACATGGGTTTCCTGGAGGGCAGTTTAAGCCCACTCTTGAACACAGTCGTCATGTCTCAAAGCTCAAAGAATGTGAATCTTCTTGCTTTGCACATGGTGTAGTCTGTATTGTTTTCTAGTATGTTATCATATGAAGATACTGTGGTAGCATTGCAGACCACTCAGGCTATTCCAGGACTCAGGCCATTATGCTTGTTCTGTAGTATAAGCATTCAAAATACATCTCCTAGTGCAAAGGCTACCCTCATTGGAAAAGGCAGGGGAGATTGGGGGCAGAGGGTGATGTACTGGAAAACCTTTTAGCAAAACAGGAGGAAAACTGGTATAGAGCACTCAGAACCTTGTCAGGTTGGACACAGGCCAAAGAAGCTTTGTGATTATTTCTATGTGTGTCATAAAATGACCCAGTCACTGTCACCAAGAGCATCGGGGATGTACAAGATAAACATAAACACTGATTTTATAGATGTTTCAGTGGGCCATTAAATCAATCCCCCATACCATCTGCCTTTTCTCTAGCACTAAGCATGGGTCTAACTCCCCAGGCTGGACAACTCTCAGGTGTGAATGTCTACAGATGAGAGACGTCTATGCAGCATCAAGCAAGGACAGTGAGGCCGCATCCGGAGGTGCTCCCCGCGGCCGTGGCCGGGCAGGTGAGGGGGGCTGGGGAGCAACCGCTGCTCAGCAGTTTCCGACGGCCACTTCCGCGCTGTGTGTGATTGACACCGTGGCCTTGGGCTGGTGGTAGAGCTTTAATCAGAAAGAACCCTTTGCTTAAGCCGATCTTCACTGCTGCCTGGATTTTCAGGACCAGCAGCACAGCGCCAGGAGGCTCCGTCCCCGTCTTGGCAGCATCCTTGTAGATCTCAGGACGTGCTTAGTCTGAACTGCCAGGGACGAGACCTGCAGTTCTTCTGCCAAAATCCCGAGGGCTGCAACAGAAGGGAAGCGAACAGAGCTGAAACCCACCGATCTGCAGAGACCCGCAGGGATCCCCTCCAGACCATGCCAGTTCCAGCCACCCCTTTCCTCGGTCAGAAGGCGCCGCCGGGACAAACTAACGACGTGGAAACAGCTGCCCAGGAGTGCAACAAGTGTCCCCGAGCTGTTCCGTGGAGCAGGACAGGGCACGGCAGCGCGCTGCCCAGGCTCTGTCCCCGGCACACACAGCACTACGCCTGCCCACCGTCGCAGGCCTCCTTCAGCGTCTGTGCCTGCATGTGGCTGTTTACACTTCAGCAGCTTCGCAGCAGCACAGCGGGCTTCGTGGGAGACCTACAGAGAGGGACAAGGATTGGGGGAGTGTGGGGAATGCTGCACAAGAAGGTGCTCCAGCAGACCTGAACAAGTGCATGAACATCATGACCCTCATCAGCTGCAAACCATGGGAGTCAAGAGGAATTGGAGTTAAAACACCGATATAATCTTCGAGAACTGTAGATATTGAAACAAAGAAGTTATTGAAGACAAAGATATAATGTTGTACCCGGGACTTTCCCAGGAGCTAATGAAAGTCTCCAATGTGGACTGAGGGGGAAAAAGAATATGCAGCTCAAGGAAAATGGAAAGGAATAATGTAGCAGAAAGTGGTAACAGAAAAATGTGTTTATACAGATGGGGCAAATAAGTTGTTCAAGCAAAGGCAGGTGGACAATGATGTGATTGGTTGAAAAGGTGCGTGATCAGTAATGTCATTGGCTGGGAAAAGCATACGATGTTGCAAAAAGTACGGAAAAGAAACCAGCCGATACTAACAACTCCTAACAACTAGGCAGGGGCAAGCCCGTAAGCTTGCTCAATAAACGATTTCGGTTGCACCACAACCTCGTGCGAGCGTGTGAGCGAGGGTCCGTGGTGCGCCCGCTCCCCGGTGCCTCCTGACCGGCTGTTCTGCGCTGAGTGTGAAGGACGTGGCCTTGGGGTGGTGGTGTTAGGCCAGGCTGCGCAGGGTTCCCAGCACCTTCATCAGGATCAGGAAAGCACTGTACTAAAGGGGTCTGAATCCTGGCTCTGACAATCCATCAGTGTCCCTGGGTCAGTCAGATAATTGTGGGGTGAGGTCCTCCTCCACTTTTATTGTTCATTGTGCTGCATATTCAGTCCCCTGCATTTAATAACAGATATTCTGCTGAATCTTATCAAGGCAAATCTGTAAAGGATGCCCTGGTCTAGTAAGTCACCATCCCCATGAGGGTAGGTAGAGGATGGTAGCTATGTATCATGCATCTTCCTTTATCATCCTCCTTGGGGCTACTGCAAGTCCTGCAGCTGTCATATGCTTTGTCATCAGCCTCCAATCATATTGATTCCAAAACCAGATCCATCACAGAGAGTAAGTTATGCTGCTGACAGCATGACTTCAACTGGACAAAACTTGTTCCAGCCCATCAGACTTCTGAATATATCAGATTTGCTTTTGCTGACAAAGAGTCAAAAAAGATTATTCTGTAAGAATGCAGGGATTTTATTGGATCTGTGTGGGTGTGAAAAGTTGGTTTTTTGGTTTTGGTTTTGGTTTGTTTTTTGTTTGTTTGTTTGTTTTTTTTTTTTGTGTGTGTGTTTTT
>NDXB01000663.1:0-55015 GCA_002631895.1 Agapornis roseicollis | reverse complement strand
TGCTGGCTGTCATCAAGCACCTTGTTGTTTTTCATGTGCCTTAGCATGCCTTCCAGGAGAATCTGCTCCAAGATTTTGCCAGGCACAGAGGTGAGACTGACTGGTCTGTAATTCCCTGTGGTTTTCCCCTTCTTGAAAATGGGGCTTATATTTCCCCTTTTCCAGTCTTTGGGAACTTCACCTGATTGCCATGATCTCTCAAATATGATGGACAATGGCTTAGCAACTCACTCGCCAGCTCCTTCAAGACCCACGGATGGATTTCATCAGGTCCCATGGACTTGTGCACGTTCAGGTTCTTAAGATGGTCTCGAACCAGATCCTCTCCTACAGTGGACCCAAGGCCTTTGTTCTCACAGTCCCTGCGTCTGCCTTCCAAGACTTGGGTGGTGTAGTCGCAGCCTTTCCCGTTGAAGACCAAGGCAAAGAAGTCATTCAGAACCTCAGCCTTCTCCAAATCCTGCGTAGCCAGTTCACCTGGAGGGGGCCTAAGTTGTTCCTGGCCTGTCTTTTATTTGCAGTGTGCCTGTAGAATCCCTTCTTGTTATCCTTAACATCCCTAGCTAAGTTTAATTCTAACTGGGCCTTAGCTTTCCTTACGTGTTCCCTAGCTTCCTGGACAACATCCCTGTATTCATCCCAGGCTGCCTGTCCTTGCTTCCACCTTTTGTAAGCCTCTTTCTTCCTTCGAATTTTTCTCAGCTGAGATTACCTCATCCAATGACTGTTTATCAGACCTTATTCTGCTAGAAATGGAATACAGTAAGCGGCTATTGTTATATAAAAGGAAAAGTCACAGCAAAGAATATAAAATGTCAAATCTCAAGGTAAGAAATCTCAACACTTCTGCAGAAACAGATTTGAAGAACTCAATGATGAGAGGAATCATATATGAGTTACAGAAAGAGAAGCAGGAAAAGGAATTTGGAGATGAAACAGAGAGAGAAAGTGTTTGAATTAACTTCCTTACATTATAAGGAGAAGTACATAAATGTGCGCCCTAAGATTAGGCTTAAACTGACGCCAGGCATAAATCTGTAATGAAACCACTTTCTCAGAAGAAGTAAGACTCAGGATGAAATGGTATCTTCTTCTCCCTCCCTGCCCCCCCTCCCCCCTCCCTTTACAAGCACATCATTGTAAGCACAAGCAGGACAACTTGACATATCTACAGAAAATGTTTTAGGCAGATATGGTGCTTTTTACCAAATTAATGAAAACTGCTGAAACCAAAACATTAACTGCAAAAAAGAACCCACTTCATTTTCTGACTTTATTAGGGAAGATGGTATTCAATAATTAAAATCAGAAGCCACAAAAACTTCTATTTAATTTTAAAAGTTCTGATTTACAAATGCTTAACACCATCTTTGAAGGAAATCACTGCAGCATACAGTTAATTTGAAAGGATGGACTCAAAGCTCTGGGAATGAATTCAGGCCTCAATTCAGTTTAGCACTCAAACAAGTCCAAGTTTCTCAAGGCCAATGAACCAACCACAATTTAAAGCACATTAGTTTTAGTCTTTACAACCAAAAGGCAGATGTCCCTCTGTGCAAGCCGTCACCTGCCCTCTAGTGCCTCCAAGGTGTCTGAACAGCAGCTTAGTCAAGTTCAGGAGCAAGATCCAACAATTTTTCCACATTCTAGTTCAAGCATTCACCAAATGATCATAGGTTTCCATTCATTCATGAACTCCGTTATGACTGGATTGATGTGAATACTGTGAGTGGATGAACCTCTGTTATCCATCAGAGTTAATTCAGGTTCAAATGAAGTGCAAACTCGTAAGTCAACATTTGAGTAAAATGGCCAATCCACAAGACCTAGAGGTACTGCATCTAAACAAATTGCTTTTGTATTTTAAAACCAGGGGAAAAGAAATCTTAAAACACCAGCATCTTTTTAAGTTTTCTTCTAACAAGTGTCATACAAAGGGTGTTTCTTTCTGAAACAAAGGCAGTATTTAAATCTATTCCAACACCACAAGCATTTCCTAAAGTTCACTCAGGTATAGACTAAACCTGAAAAGACACCTATTTCATACACCTGGAATGTGTAACAAACTTATAATTCACAAGTGCACAAATAAGGGGACTTCTATCAGCCTTCACTTTGAGACATGTGATACAATGCTTTAGAAACCTTGAACAGGATCCTATACTGGTTTGGGTTGGAAGGAACCTTAAAGCTCATCCAGTTCCAAGTCCCTGCCACAGGCGGGGCACCTTCTACTAGAACAGCTTGCTCCAAGCCCCATCCAACCTGGCCCTGAACACTACAGGGATGGGGCAGCCACAGCTTCTCTGGGCACCCTGTGCAAGTTCTCATTTTAAGAGAGGCCCTTGCAATTCTTCATTCATAAGTTAAGGCTGAATTAAACATGTGAACTATTTCTTTCTTTTTCAGTTTCATTTCCAAGGAACTGACTATAAAAGGCAAATAAAAAGTTCAATAACATATTTCAGAAAGAAGATCTTCAAGATCAAACCATTGTAAAACTGGTGAGTTTCAGTCCACAGAAGTTGTATAAAATCAACATCAGTAGCACTGGTTTCACTGAAAAAATACAATAGTTTGAATTTCTGTTTTGCATAGAAATACTAATAAATGCTGATTTTGCTACAGTTTTCAAATAGGAGCATTACTGCTCTAATTATGTTGGCTAAGGGAGGTTTTAAGAACAATTACACTGTAAATTTCTATTGGGAAGTGAGGTTCCTCATGACCCTCACAGAAGCAATGTCTATGCATGGAAACCAAATTCAAGTTACACTGACAACAACTTTCCAATTGTATGGAGATAGCACTGAGTTTTGGCTCTGTGTCTTGGAAAACACTTTTAAATGCCAGCAGTAAAAATGAAAATGATTAAGCTTTTGTCAGGGTATCAATATGAATGACCTCAGTTTGGTTAGCTGACCACAAGTTTAAATGGTATTTAGTTAAGTTGAACACACTGAAGGAAGAGCAGTGATTTATTAGCTATTAAGTAAAAATAGTGCTAGGAATATGTAATTTCTAATAAATAAGCAGGTTTCTCCTTAAGGCAACACATCTCCAGGAGTTTATAAATTCAAAGGAAATGATCTGTGGTCTATTTTAGCTATAGATTTATGGCACTAAAGGACTAGATTTCAGGAGTTAAACATAAAATCTAATTAAAAAATTTAGACTACACTACACTTGATAAATACTCCAGCTAAAATGCAGACAACTAAGTCATTGTTGCCTCTGCCTTCATACCTTTGTTGTCTACGGATGTTACTGTGTATAAACAGTAAAATCAGTATTATTCCAGCAATAAATAAACTTTCATCACTGTAATACATCAGTGCCACTCAATTATGTGCTGTGGTTTTAATACATTAACTCAGATGATGACAAAGAGGAAACATTATAATAAATGATCCTCAGGAGGGAAAAAAGCAACCGAAGAAAGAATAATCATTTGGAGTTTTAATCCCAATTCAGAAAACCACTTAAGTACTTAAGTATTTTCCTCCTTAGGGGAACACCTAAGAGTGTGTTCAGGTTTAAGTTCATGGCAGACTGCACTTCCTGAAGTAGGAAAATAAAAATGAGTATTCTTGAAGAGTAATACTGCAGCTTAAGAGATTTCTACTTGTAAAGCAGAGATGTAACACCAGAGAAAAACAAATTAACAGTCCTTACATGAAGTTGTAGCCTAAGAACAAAGTCTCATG
This sequence comes from Agapornis roseicollis, assembly GCA_002631895.1. NCBI lineage: Eukaryota > Metazoa > Chordata > Aves > Psittaciformes > Psittacidae > Agapornis > Agapornis roseicollis. Next base: position 51,308 of record NDXB01000663.1, on the reverse strand, counting down.
TGATCTATACTTTATATTTACCCAGTAGAATACCTAATTCTATATTAGTGTCATACTTGGTTGGTAGTGAACAGATATTAACTCCTTTTCACAGGTGTAAGTTAACCATGCAGAGCTAAGGTGAGCTTGGAGTAACACACAGAACTCTGACAGCAGTTCATCTAATGGGTGGTAATTTGTTAATGTGAAACAACCTGTCTGCTATATGCCAATATTAATTACAACTTAAAGCATTCAGGGAAGATCCCAGATTTAAAAACCAGCAAACTCTGTTGCATCAGTAGACTTCCTTCTTGGATTCTCTAACGCACACTGTAAGCCACATATGGCATGCTTTGGCAGCCACTCAATTTGATTCACTTGGTTTTGCTGGGATGTAAAGAATTGTTTTAAAAAGAGTCTGTCAAAGGCACTGCTTTTAGCTCCTACCCATGTTTCACATCACATCTAACACAGAGATAGGAGTGCATTAGGAAATTTGCATCCATATACTTAAATAAACATAAAACATAGAGGACATGGACTTCTCACTGTGAACCTATGAAACATGATGCAAAGGTGGGATCAGGCATCATACAAACACACCAAAGGCTAGTTTTAAACCAGCTAATGAGGCAGCAGTCATGCTGGATGCAGAAACAGCCTTGCTATAAGATTTGACTTTGCCAGTATAAGGCTACTTGGGGTGAGTGTTCAAGAGCTGCTACTGCATCTCTTCTTTCCAGTGTAGACACATTATCTGTTCATAAACTGTACTTTACATTGCCAGTGATAGTTCAGGAACGGTCTTATTTTAAGCTACGCTTCACATTTCTCTAGAGTTCCCCTTTTTTTGGCTATATTGTCTTGCTATCCTACAAGCAAGCCAAGCACAAATTACATCAAGCTTCCCTAATTTCTACTGTTCCTGTGAGATCTAAATTTTAGCCCTAGAGCTATCCAAATCTACTTCAAAATGAATTAATTTGAAACCCATGAAGCATTTCAATGCTAACAGCAAATAATTTTGGATATTACTGTGAAGGTTAAATACAGCCTTTTAATCCCAAAGTAATTTTGTTAAAAGGTATATGAAGACAAAATTGTTCTTCCCTCCCCATCATGACCAAAATGATGTCATCAGCTTTGTCTGAAGCCATGCAATATACTTTGCATGCAGGCTAAAGCTGCAGCTCTTCACACAGCATCTTCTCAGTCTGCTGCAGACACCCCAAAAACATATATTTGAAGGAAGGAGCAGCAGGATCAGCAGTGCAAGCTGCAGGTCACTGACAGCAACAAGACTCACAGGCAACTGCTTAAATGTAACATGCTATTTAGCTAGTATCATTTGGGAAGAATATTAGTATTTCATGAAATCAAGTAAAAACTGGAAGTAATGTTACAACCTGAGTCACATGCAAAAATGCTTATGTTTATTTAAGGTAGCTCTCTGCACATAACAAGTGATAGGAGAACAAGACACGTAAAATGCTTCTTTGAGAAGTTATAATGCAAAGCCCAAATGATAATAAAATAAAGGAAAAGCCTTGGAAAGGCTTTAAACTCTGCCTTTTTAGAAGGCTTTCTGACATCACTGAAGGTTCTAGCAGATGCAGTCTTCATATGGCCCAGAAAAAGACCAACCATGACCTTACTGAAAGCCACCAAGCCTGTCTATTTGCTACAGATGTCCAAAGACTAATCTTCTATGTTCATGAGGATCAGAAAATTGGGAGTTTCAGCTGCTCACTGGGCTGCTTTTCTGTGCTCTACACAGTCACATTAGAGGTATTCAAACTGCTGTGTATCCTTACGTCTCTCAATAAATGGTGTAGAACAGCATCACAGAAAACTCAAATTCTTTGAGCAGGGAGATTTAAAGTATGCAATGCAACTCTACCTATTGTTACTTTGACTGGCACACTTCTTGTATGTTCTTACTTAGAATCAGAACCAGTTATAGAGGAAACTGCACATATCTGTGGAATTGTGCTGGGATAAAAACTCTCACAATGCAACAAGCAGTCTTTTTTTTTTTATATATAAATGCAGAGACATCAACACGTTCTGCACAACAGACACGAATTTGATTTTAAAAGATCATTTTCCTTTAGTTAGTATGACACTTAGCATACAGCTCTAATACCTGGTAAATGTTTGTTCTAGTGACCGCACATTGTGTTCTGCCTCCTCATATGAAACAGAATGAAAAGTACTGGTCGTGAGACTTTCCAATACTGGACAGGCAGTATAAAATAGTTGGAATGACTCAAGATCATTCCAGTTCTACTTTCCCACTAGGCTTATAACATCGTGGGAGAGACTTATAAGTGCTAGAAGCCATCAAGAGACTATCTGTCTTAACAGATCTTCACCCTTTTTGTCACAGTTTTGTAGCATCCCACAGTGTCAACAGATGTTTGAACAGAATGGACAAACCTTCATGACAGCCATTTCTTGTGCTGTTCAATGGCAAAGCGGTCTTGCTGTCTCTCGGAAAATGAGTATCACAGGAAGAATGCAACATTTACCTGCAAGTTGTAGTCCTGAAGAATTTTCACTAGTGAGTCTCTCAAATTAGGAATCTCCATGCCTTCCTTAATGCGGTGGATCAACAGAATGGGATCAACATGGGTTCCAATATTGTTCAATAAACCAGTAATAAAAGCTGTGAAAACCAAAAGGCAAAGAAATCAAGAAAAAAATCCAGCAAAATACCTGATTAAAGGATGCTTTGGTGATAAGATACAGGCTTTGACAGGTTCTGTGCCAGTTCTATGCTAAGAGATTAACACTAAGACTCTTACGTAACATCTATATATTTCTTGCAGCTGTATTTACCTAAGTACAGGCCTTTGGGTGAGAGCAAAAGATACAGTTTGGCAATTCACAGACCTTCCAAGGTAGTTCAGATTAACAGAGGAACCAGCACAAACCCACAAGTAAGTAACGCATTTGAATTCAATAGAAAGAGCACTTGAGCAAACAGAGCCAGAGATTTAACCATGCTATGTGACTGCTCCATTCCCAGTTCCAGGGTTTAAAACCAAATTCTCAACCACCTGACCCAACTCCAACATGTTTCTGTACATCGGTGAGAGTGACACAGAAGTCTTCTGCTTTTTGACATGCACCCAGCTAAATGAAACACTGGAATGATGAATCTCAAGACTGCTTTTCTTCAATCTCCAAAACAAAGAACATCAATGGAGTTGCTCTACATATGGACAGACAAAACTGAGAGAATTCTATATGCTTTAAATTCCTTTTGCTCTAAAGATGTCATTCATTGTAGCATTGCTTTACTGACACGCTGCATGTAAGTATGGGCAACTTGAGAATGCCATTCTAAAGGACTTACAGATTTTGGCTGCTTTTTCCTTTAAGAATTAGCATCCAAGGGATGAAGAGATAAATTTTCTGTCAGTAATTCTACAAGACATTCAATCCTTTGGAAAGGAGATCCCAAAAGAGACTCTAAAGCCTTGGTTTCAAGCCTCAGAAGAGGCTGCAAAACTAACGGAGTGGAATAGCTAAAATAATTCTTTATTTTCTCAGTCCTATGATCTCCTCTGAATCTGCCTCCTGAAGAGCAAACTGATGTTGCTTGTAAGATTCTGCCACTTTCTGATTTCATCTCAACTTTAAATTTGAATAGCTATTCATATAACAGATGAAAGGCAAAATGCACTCATTAGTATGGATCCACCTTTGTGCCTCAGAAACAAACCAAATCAGTTATTCTACCGAGGTGTGGGCTCTTCAATTTCAGAATTTCAAAGGGAAGCAGCTGCAATAAGCAGACACACAACATCCTCATCAAGCCTGCAGACTGTGTCTTGATGCAGTCTAAAAATAAAGCCTCATTCTGCCAAATTAAAACCACCATTCTTCCCTTGATTTGTCATTAACAACATTAACTGCACAGAGTTCAGTCAAATGCTAAATCCTAAGTACTCATTTTGTAGCGTACCAACATGCTGCCTTACTGGAGGTTTTTGCGCACAGTAGGACAGCTCCACAAACCAGAACACCTCCCTGGCCATCCATTAACACCTTTTCTAACATGCACGTGGATAATTCAATCCTTCAATTGCATTAGCATTTCACACGCACAAAAAAATACATATGCAAAGCTTCTGAGAAACTATCCTGCTTACGTGGCTTGTCGATGGAATATAAAATGAGATCTTCCCAAAGTTCTCCATCGTCTTGTTCCTTGGCAAACTCAATAGCTTTATCTACATCTTGCAGTTCTTCCATTATCATCTTCAAGGCACTGCGGCTATTTCCCATTCTGCCTACAAGGAAAAAAATCAAGGAGTAAAGAGATCATAAAACCTAAATACTTATCAATGCACAATGCTTTTAAGAAGCTGCTCATAATCATTAAACCAAGATCAAATCTAATCTAATCTGAAGGTAGGAATGCAAATCCCACAGCAAGCAGTATAATCAGAACAAGTGCTTGGAATGCTTTGCTGGACTGGGACCTGGAGCCTGCTTAAGGATGCCCTGGGTCATACCAGGGGTTCTAAGCTGCATCAACATTAGATGTTGGGGGAGTGTGTGTATATGCATGCATTAGCTATGACATTAAACACCCCCTTTATAAGCCTGCATGGGCACTCTTATTTTGCAGTTCTAGCACAGCTTACCCCCTTGGAAAATGAGAGGAGGGATGAAGAACAAGCAGTAGAAACGTTGAAATATACTTCAAATGAATCCATGCATAAATCCAGCTCTGCTCTCAAACGCTCCACAAATAATTCTTATTAAAACAAAGACTGATTAAAGAAAAGCTTTCCATTCTGCTCATGACTCCTGTCTGACATTCAGAGGTAGACTCCTTGGCCTGCTGGTGGAGTTAATTTGCACTTACTTTAATTAAAAAAGAAAACAAGAAGGGGAATATAAGCAAATCTTCCACCTCACCAGCAGATAACACTAAGTTTGAGATATATTCAGAATAAAACATGTTTTATTTCTCCCCTGTCTTCAAACTGACAGTATTGGAGATTCCAAAACCCCAGAAAAATGCCAAATCAGAAACACAATAATGCAAAATATGGAGTTAAGACATCATATGAATAAGCCAGTGGGTTTAGTTTCTAAATGCTGTTACTTGGCTGTATGACAAGATTAAAAGCATCTTGTAATTTATCAGACTGTTACTTACTCAGAAGATAGACCGTCTCTTCTACAAAGTTCCTCTGTTGGCAGATCTCAAGAGCCTTGAGTTTAGGGGAAGGGAGGATGGAAAGAAAACACAGGGAACCATGTTACACAATATTTCGTTGATGACAAATGCTGCAAGAGCCTTAAAGATATTTTTCAATGAAGTTACTTTACTCATTTTGATAGGAATACAGCTCCCTTAATATGCACCATCAGGTTCTCTGTCACTAATGAAGAGGAGAAACTCCATGGCACTTCCTTTTAATTTTCTCCAAGATTAAATAAATCTGAGGACAGGACTGGTATTTCAGTCTGGATTATGACAACGTCTATCTTTCAGCTTACTGGCAACTTTCTTCTTCTGGTTCCAAAAGCTGGTTAACCCAAATGCATTAAATTTATCTGCTGTCAAGGCTTGCGTCCCTCAGGTGGACTCATGAGGTCTCTAGTGATGGAGGCCTGCTTCACATTCATTCACAACACAAGACTGCAGAACTCCTCAGGGCAACCAGAACGGTTTTGGGAAGCAGAGAAGGCCCTCTAAATTTTGTACCAGTGACCTCCAAGAAGACAATCAACCCAATGCAAATATGAAAGAACAAGGAGGAGGCATTTCTTAGAAATATGGTTTAGAGCCCTGAGGGCTAAAACCCCTCATGAGCGCTTCCAGTGTCTGTGCAGCTGAAAAACACTAACGCAACTGCCAAAACTACCAAATCGATTACCAACAGCTTTTTACTAACTGAAACCTGGCAGGGCTGGTACACCATAAATGATGCCAAGTCTGCTTCCAGTTTGGAAGCAGAAAGCAAACTCAAGATGCATGATGTTCCTGTGAAGACAACTATTCACCAGTAAAGAGTTTCATACTTGGAAATCTAAACTGTAAACACTTAAGATACAGCTAAAGATGTAGGTAAGAATTAACTTCCCCTTCCATTCTAAAATCATTTCAGATGGGTTACTACAAAGATCAGAGAACTGGGCAACCAATTTTGGGGTAGAGGTAGGTGAATACCTACCCACTTGGATACTTCAGGGGAATGAAGTTATGAATAATACTAATAAGTTATAAACACAACTGACAGCTTTTTTTATTCCCCACTCAGAAGCTGAACTATGAAGTACCAAGTACTCAGTAGTTGTGGATGCTGCACGTTTCTTGACTGTCATGCTCCCTCTAGAGGAAAACAGGGAACATACATATCGGGAACACACATTCTTCTCTTTCAGTTAATTTTGTAAAACATTTGCTGAACTGCACTTGAATAAGGCACACTTTTAAAGAACAAGAATTATTTCTTCTTGTTGGGTTTATAATTTTTTTAAAGACATCATAACCATGGCGTTTTGCAACTCATACATTGCACTGGAATCTGCTTCATAGGAACTGAAACTATCGATAAAGGAGAAATTCTGGTCCCCTTTCTATTTCCTTAGGACAAAGATTCCCATGTGGCCAAAAGTGTTACTATATGATACGTATGGTAAGAAGGGTAACTACAGAATTAGCAGTGACAATAAATTCAACTAAGTTTTATGTAGTGTTGGTATCTCTCTTCCTTAGCTTCCTACTGACATAACAATGTTTTAATTTAAGGTTAGAATGACACTTTTTCGAACATCCTTTTTCCTCACTTTGCTTCTCACAACTTCCAAAGGTTCCTGGGTCTCTGACGTATTCTTTCTCACAGCCCATAACTTCAGCAAAGCAGTGCCAGCAACATACTTGTATCATTTACACACAGCACTTTTCTGCATCATCCATCACCGAAGATAATTGGCTGGGTCTGCAATTACTAAAACTAATGTGCAAAATCTACAAGAGAATCAGAGACTTATAAACAAATAAGCCAACAGGATAGACACAAGTCCACTGAGACAACTGAGTTTTGTGCAAGTTTTGAACACCAAACCTGCAACCTTAACAGAAGTATTTTCTGGTGTTTCCTGCTGCTGCACAGTAAAGTTGGCAACAGCATGCAAATGCCAACAACAGTACCAGCTCTCTTTTGAGTATCAACCACTTAAAATGCAGTATTCAGCATTACATATAAAACTACTGCAACTGGTGTCACCATCATAGCTGCAAGTAGAGAGGCAAAGTCTGCTTTGCCTGGCCATTAACAACAACCAATAATAAAACAATGACACAGCTAAAGAGGAGAATGCAACTTTCCATGTGATTTACTTTAATTCAAGGAGGGGGAAAAATACCAAGACTTCCCTTCACTTTATTTCATATTTCATTTGACAAGAGCAAAAATGGAAAATATAAAAAGGTTAAAGAAGGTAGAAACATGGTTCTCTGTACAACCCCGAGTCTACCAGCAGAAGTACAAAGACAAAATACTTCTAGCTATGCTACTTCAGTGACTGTTATACTGTGTATATGACTTGAAAGCAACTTTGGACCCTGGAATACAAAGCTAGGAAAACTCCAGTTATAGGTACTCAGTCTTCAAGATCTAGCACTGACCAATCCTAGGTTTGGCGAGATGATGGTAGATTTCTTGCAACCAGAACCTGCTGTTCAGCCAGGCCAGGCACTGATGAGCAAACACACTGCAGGCATGCATCAAGTGTGAACTCAGAACTTCTCCATTTAATATTCCCACTATTTCCTGCCCTGTGAGCAAAGAGAGGAAGATCTCAGCCATCAGCCAAGTTCTGCAAACCAGGCTCCTGCAGGTGATGGTCACACACTCAAAGGATCCCTTCTTTTAGCAGTAGAGGGCAGTACCAGACACAATTAAAACCACAACATTACAAGCTATAGACACAAGCATCGAGGACCTGTGGTTAGGTTTTGGGCTTACCTTCTCTAGTGGACAGTGTGTGCTGTCTCTGAGAAACGGCAGTAAGTTTGGACGGTCATATTCGGCATAAAGGCTGATCTGTTTCTCATGATATCGTTGGCCTTTATGGTGGTCTCTTTTGAAAAGCTTGTGCAAATACTAGGAATCAAAAATGAGAATCAGAACTCAAAGCCATTAATACAGATTATACAATATTATCTCTCCTCCGCTAATGAAAACTCCTCCTAATTTCTTCAGGAAGGTGCTAACACATACTAGAAGGTATACAGATTAAATCCTCCACAAAAGACTATATATTTCTGAAGTACTCTTACCACAACAATCTCTAAAACCAGCTCTATAAAACAGGTTTTCAGCAAGACTTAAGTAACTGTCCTTTAACCTTCAAGGAAAGTACTGGATGATGAATTTCATGGAAAACCCTGGAGTATGTCAAATTAAACATTTTGGTTATCTAGATATGTTTGACCATTACAGGTAACTATAGACCAAAGTTTTACCTCAAAGGGTTTTAACCAAAACACCTGGAAGTACAGATCCTTTGGCAAAGCTCCTTCCTCCCTTAGATGAGCACAGGAAAGCTTTGAGAGTAATTTTGAGGGTCACTTTCTTTTTAAAGGGAAGTAGGCTTCACACTTTGATGCATCCCTTCCACAAACTGACGGTCAGTCATCTTTCCAAAGCTCTTGGCTATGGGCTGCACACTTGATAGGGTTGCCTCCTATAATCAGGTCTCTAACACAAACCAGATCAATGGCCTGAGCCCCATCTGTACACAGCAGCAAGTTAAACTTCCCTCCCTGAATCAGCCCAAGCCCAGGGTTACACATTACACATACCACTGACAGCCCATTCAAACCAAAGAGGTGCTTTTGGAATAGCAATGTGGAGCCTTACACTGATACCGTAATTCTGCACAAACAAGAACAATCCTGCAGCATATGGGAGTTACAGCTCTAGAAAAACAAGCGGTTCCTGCCTCCACAGATCAGCAAAATGTGCTTCAGTTGCTCCTAACACCATTTTTGTGTAAGGAAAGAGGAGGGAAATAAGCAAGAAGTAATTTTCCAGAGAACACAAGCCTCTGCAATACCATAAGGAGTACCTCACAGCATGTTAACATTAAGCAGTGTGATCATCTACTCACAATTTCACATTCTAGAACTATTTTACTGTTGTAAAAACACTATGGCCATGTTAAGAAATCAGTTACCAGAAGTAGCCACTTTGGCTCTGATGATTTATGACATTCTGGTGCTATGTGCACTTTGACAGGAAGACCATATTTGAAAAACACATGCCCAGCAAAAAGTTTATTCAGCTCAACAAATACTTACAACATGCTGTAGCTCAGGCCTGTTCTCTAATTCTTCAACAACTCTATCAATCTGAATCAAACAAATAAACCCCAATGGATTAGCAAACCTGTGACAAGCATCACATGTACAGGGCTGAAAGGAGGGTGGGTAATAGAAGCAAACATTGGACTGCCAAGCCACAGACTTGATATACTCACAGAAATTTTATCTTCATTATCCAAAAGCATGTCTACTGCTTTCTAAAGTAAAGAGAAAGAACCCAGTTAATACAAAGGTACACACATCTTCTCACATTCTATATAGCATTATGCTTGTTCACCGATAGGTATCAGATAGCTACTGCAGGCCTACTCTTTCCAGCAACAGTAATTCAGAGAGTACTTTGCATAACATCAGCATGCCCCAACAGCACAGCATTACGGGAGAACACATCATGTATTCTTCCAGAATACTCCTCCTAAAGTTTCCATGCTAATAGCACTCAATACTGAGCACTGCTATTGCAGGTGAAGCATGCCATCGAGTCATGGATCACAGAAGGCCACTGCCAAATGATACAGAAATACTATTTGTCTCATGGCTAAATGGAACTGCAGGGTGATGCTGTATGGGAAACAAGCAGCTTGTTTTACAACTGGATTCCTCCAAACTATCTGCACACTGATACAGTAACACAAGCAGAAAAGACAATGGTGGCCACCAGGATTCTGATTCTGCTTCCTTGCACAAGAAGTCTTGCTTCAAATTCAAAAACTACAAGCCCACAGATTCCTGATAAAATTTACTCTGATAAGAAAAGAATTATACTCTTTCTTTCCCCATGTAGTTTAGAATGGCCATACCAAAGACAATCATCTTTGGTAGACACAGCTCCATATCTTAGCTTCAGTGCTTAAACAACCAGCACTGCACTGAAATAAGAGCACATCTACCTGGTTTCCCCCTAAGGATCACAGCAAATCTTATCTGATGAGGTTTTATAACCAGCTGGAAAAAAAGAACATAGAATTCAGTATAAAATGCACACTTACTCGTTATTTGAATTTAGGTTAATAATCTTGCAAGCTTTCAGAAGCAGACTGACTGCAGTAAAAGACACGCGGAAGGCACTTTTAATAAATGCCTCATAATAAATTCACTACCTCTGCATTAGAAATGCAGAAAGAGTATCATGGTGAAAGTTTACTTGAGAATCACAACAATGATCTCAGACCTGGCACTCTTCTCACTGCAAGCAACGTTCAAATGGAAATACACAGAAATTACTTTGCATTCCAGGCAAACATTTTCTTCCTTACCTCAGAATATATCCAGGCACAGGAAACACTCTCTGCCTCAACACCACATTTAGCTCATTTATTTTTAATCCATTAAAATATCTCTAGTGGAAAAAGAATGTGTAAGTCACTAGGATGACCATACCTCTGAATCAAAATCCATGAGTAGGACAATTTTGTCTCTGATAGAACTGAAAAGATTGTGCTTATGGATCAACTGGAACACATCCTTGTGCCTCAGAGTCAGGTAAATTTCTAGGGCTCTGCCATAGCGTTGGTCATACGTATACCTGATAGAAAACAGTGTTATAATACACATGATCTTACATATCTTAAGTGTAGGAACATCACTTATAAGGGAAAATTTGCATCTAGGATGTAAAGCATTTTAGGATGCTACTTGATTGGTAATTATCTAAATAGTTGCTCTGATTCATTTCTGTTAAAGGGAAATAAAACACTGGGCAACATTACTTTCAATTCTGTTTATATCAGCCACTGCATTTGTGTTTTGGCCAGTGGCTCTTTCTCTGCATTTTTGTTTCCCCATTTTCAAACCACAGGGGAAGCCACACAAAATGCTAGCTCTTCTGGTTTTGGAAACTAATTGGAACTCTCTTCAGAGCTAAAAACCATTGTTTTCTTACAACTTGGGGACAGAATGTAACACAGCAATAGACAGTCACTTCACTTTCTTCGGAGAAGTGGTATGAAAAGGACTGATGCTGATCAGGCTGAGAAAACCAAAGAGCTTTGGGTACAAAGGAGCCTAGAACCAGATCAGTTTTGGCATTTTCGAGTCACATATTTCTAGCCACACAGTAAACCTAAATATACTACTTGTGAAAATGTGGGAGAAAAAAACCCCACCATTTGATTTTCCTGTGGGCATTCTGAAATGCATGCTTCACAAAAGAGGCTTCCTATTTGAAAGCTAGCTATTTGCTTTGGAAACAGGAGCAGCATATCCAATCTCATACTGAACTCTTTGCTTTCATACTCAGCATACACTTTATCAAGTAGGTGAAAAATAGGCAAGCTGTGCAATCAGCAGAGTGGAGATGAGAGAAAGCTGATACTCTGTAGGCATATTTCTGTTAAGAGAGCTAGGCAAATGTTTATCAAGTATAGCACACTATTTCAAGCTTACTTTTTGTAACAGGAGTTTAAAACCATACTCACAATTCTGCAAGCGTGCGTAGCAAAGTCCTGTTCTGTGGATCTTTCTTCAGGTGATCCACTACAGCTTGAACTATGATTGTGTTGTTGTACAGATCTCCAGGCCACTCTTTTATCAGGGTTGCAAACCCCTAAAAGTGATTGTAACAGAAATAGAAAGAACTGCCTAAGGAACAATACAAAACATCAAAGCTTCAGCTAAGCCCCTGAGATGACACCTGCCGGCTTCACCTCTAAGCCACTTTTATGTGCCCACAGATGTGCATAGTGCAGAACACTGATTTTTCATCTTAGGGCAATGTTATTAAGATTCATGAAGCTGATTCTCTTTCAGGTGCTATGGGCTTTGTGCAGCACTTCAACCACTTACGCTACATTAAACAAACTAAAATAACTATTTCTAAGTGATAATAGAGAAAGTATTTGAGTGCTCTGAAGAACATTCTACTTATTCTCTTAAAAACAACCCAAAATTCATCTTTCTAATCTTTTCATTATTGTGGAACTGCCCATCAGTAAATATCGGAACAGAGAATTTGCTGTCAGAATTCTACACTGCTGAGGGTGTTTGGGTGGCAGCAACTATTACACATGGCCATGTCAGGCTACAATACCTCGTAGTCACTCTCCAAAAACTCATGCAGGACCATTTCATAGATCAGAGGTTTCAAAACTGGGTCCCGTCTGGGCAAGTAACGACTAATTGCCTATAGGAAGGAAGAGAACAAAGCGTCAGAAGGGGAATGACATGTAACATCCTGGTACACTGATGACAGGAAAACAGAATTGTGAAGCAAAAACTCAAAGCTCTGTGCGAAACATGGCTCTTGGTAAATGCTCTGGAAACGCTGCTTATTTATATTTGTAAGCAGTACCCTGACGCTATTTCCTTTAGGATTGCACACACTGCAAATGTATTAGTTACCTGAAAGTATTTTCATTGGAAAGGCAGGTGGCAAGATACCAGTTAGAATGGAAGCAGCAGCCACCACACTGAGAAGTCTTGAGTATTTCCTTCTAGTCATTAAGAAAACAAAGCCCATAAAAGATCCCTCAAAAGAAGAAAGTTTTCACAATCCATTTTGTCCACTCTCAGTCCTGTATCTTGTACAATAGTATCAGCATTTATTAGCTGACAAACGTGTACCTTTGATTTTGTACTTCCCTGTGGGGTCACTACATTTGATGCAGGGCTCCGTTTTGCCAGCTATTTTTACATACCCAAATGAAAACTAATCTAAGAATACACATCTCCATGGAAAAAGTGAACAAGGTGTGTGATCTGTGGCACTATAGGGGGTGTTAAGGAGCTGCATTCTGGCAGGCAAGAGACAAGAACCTGCCAGAATAAATCAGCTCATACTCTGGAATTTCAGCACAGCATCTTATTAGCACTATTATTCCACACAACTAGAGGCCAAGATTATTACCTGCCAAAGTCAACCCTACTGCTGCCAGCTGTGTTGGGACTTTGGGGTTTGTAGCTGAAGGCCCAGCACTGAAGAAATTCCTCCAAATACCCAAGAGATGTTGCCTGTTGCCCACTAATGGCACATGGTACAGAAGCATCTTGTTAGCGAAGTTGCTTGAACAAAGCAAGAAAAATAACATCCCACTACATCTTTATTTTTGAGGTTTTGCAGTTTTAGAGATAGCAATGGGTATTCACAACAAATTCTCCTAGTATTTAAATCAAGCCAGTTGCTCAAGTTACGTATTTTCTTCAAGTCTTCCATCTGTGGGTGAAACAGGAGGCAAAAATAAAAGACCAATAATAATAAAAAAAGCATTGCTAATGACTTTGCAAAAATTAGAAGTTCATTGCTCACAGGAGTCCTCTCCCCATGATGTTCAAGCTTGGACTGTCTCTGAAACACAGCACACTGCCAACATCAGCTCCCACCATCTGTCATGGAATTCAACAGTAACTCAGGGCACGGCTGTGCCAGCTGCCCTGGGGAATCATACTCCTGACCCCCCTCATAAAAAAGCCTCTTCTGACCATAAAGCAAGGAAGCTGGACATCATCTGGAAGATTTGAAGGCAGAGGGCATTTTCCAAGGGCAGTTTTAACTCCTGCTTTCTACCCTCCTGCTACCTCCTAAAGGAACAGCCTCATCCAACATGCTTTGCTGCAACTCTTGGCTGCAGCTTGGCCTCACAGTGAGCTGTGGACTAGTGCAGCTGCTTTGTCGCATAGGGGCCAGGCTGCTTTGGGAAGGAAGTCTCTCCTGCCCCAAGTCCCACTGCTTGAAGGAAAAGCACAACCACCTCCTGCAGTATGGCTCCCGTGCTCAGCAAAGACTGAGAAGCATCCAAGTTATTTTTAAGCCTAGGCACAAAGGTGAACCAAGACCCATGCTGGTGACTACACGCTCTTTCCATTTTATTTCTAAGCAGTAGTTAAGGACCACAAACAGACAAAAAACTCCAGAACCCAGATGCCTTTGTATCAATTCCTGAATCACGTGGCCAAAGTGACTTTAAATAAAGATACTATAGGAACAAATATTTTCTTCCTTTATTTCTTCTGAAGACCTGCTTTCAGACTTCTGATCAGTAGGTATAAGGACAGAGTATACACAACAAAACTGATACAAAAGTTGCCATGAGATCACTTAAACCACCTCACCAATAAGTGCAAACAACAATTATTTATTCCTCAGAGGGATACCTATGAGGTGAACGGGGCTGTCTGGATAATGCTACTCTATGCCACACTCAACAGAGACAGGTAAAGTCTTTCATGTGTCCTCTAGCCAACATTTTGGGCATCAAAGCATTACTGCCGCTAGCTGATCAACCTGCACCCCTGCTGAAAGTCACTGCTGTCACAGCAGAGTCAACAGAATGGAACATATCCCTTGTGCCACACACAGAGTGTGGAATATTCCTTTGAATCCACCTTCCTTAACTTGTATGAGCTGAGACATTGGACTTTACACTGCAGTGACTTAGGGACAAGCACATAACTCTATCAAGCCACTGCTGCTGGAGAGAGGAGCAGATCACCGCAAGGCTCTAAAATCTGGAAACTGCCATAAAAAGGTTTTCTAGAGGCCATTCACTGATGACACAAGGGACATCAAGAAACCAAAACGCAGCCTCTGCTAGCCTAACAGGACCTTTCAGTACACAACACTCAAAAAGCTCCTAAATCCACAAGCAAGACACTCACCCCACAGGCTTTGACACTGGGGTTTCACTAGTTAACCCCTCTGCATAAAGGAAAGTTTAAACCTTTAGTTTTACTACCACCTTAGCTACTGTCAAATCACATTAGCTTGGAAACATCAGATTTCAGGCAATCACTTACATGCACTACAAATTCTTTACGAAAATTCCCTTTCAAAACACACTTTGTCTCCAAATCCCAAATGAAGTCCTTACATCAGGGCTTAAAGCCATTACAGCTCTGTTAGGCTACTGTGTTTTATACCCAGTGGTTGAGTAAATAGGTAAAAACTGCAAATAGCACCCAAGTGACCCCAAGCATTACAAGAACTCTTCATTTTGATCTGGCTTAACCTAGTTCATCCTTTATGATATTCAGGTATCTTTAGGAACTTAGGAAAAGTTATTGTGTGACTGAAATAGTAAAATAAGAAAAGCATCTTCTAGAACTGCAGCTTGAAGCTGAGTATTATAATGGATTCATCTTATGCTTTTCTAAGTCCACTTTCAAGGGGCTGAAAACAACCAACTGTTTAGAAAGGTAGTAATTTAACAGAGATGTTTTTGCAGTAAACCTGCAAATATTTTTATATTTTCCAGTCTGCTGGATGACATAAGTGGAGACAAGAAAACATCCATTCCAGGCAGCTGCATCTGAAGAACAAAGTAAACCCAAAAGGACTAGGAAGCAGTGTATAAAAATTTCACCTGTACCTGCACTCAAGTCCTTTATTGGATTGAAATAGAGAGACAGAAATATGAGATTTCATCTTCCAAGGTGGCAAAGAGTGCACCAAATCACTAAGAACTCACACAAAAGGCAAGGCTGTTCTTGCACTGGAGTGGCTCTAAAATAAAAGCCAGACATCCTGAAAACCCTAATGCCGAAACACTTTAGCTCTTTGAACAGAATTAAACAGCTCAAAACCAGCAAGGGATGCATGCTGTGAGATCTTAATGATATGTCCTTTTTGGCTCATTGAGTTTGAATAGGAAGACATAAAATTCAGAAATAAATGTACATGTGTTACCAAAGGGAGTGTGCATAATGTTTTCTACCGGTTTGGCAGAGACAACACTGTAGCCTTATGTCCTGGGCAATTTATTAACTGAGAAACTCACATTGAACGTGCACTGTTCTAGTAGCTGACTCGTGACCAGGGAAAAAACAAGACAGGGCAGGTTGCTCTTCCCTGCCACCATTTCTAGCACACAGCATAGGTTTTTCCTGTTGCTTTGCAGTTTAACTATTCTTCGACACTTAAAGCTGTGGCTTTGTTACAAGGGGACTGGATTTCCTGGAAAGGCTGGCACCCACCTTCTTATTTTCCTTAAGAGTTAGGGTAGGAGTTTTCAAGACACTAGAAGAGAGTGAAAAGCAAATGGGAAAGGTGCATTTAACTATCAGCATCTTTGCAATTAAAGGCCTCAAGGATGGGTCTTTTATTTAGGGGCTGTCAACAAATAGGTAACTGAGTACCTGGATGTGCTATGCCTCCAACTCTATTTTGATGCATCCTAACATATCAACATCAATCTGAAACATAACTGAACAACTAGAGATCTGGGTCAGGAACTTCAAAGGCAGCAGCGAAACCATGGCTACTACAATGGGGCCATGAAATGACATCCTTTACACACTCGGTCAAAACATGGGGGATGTACAGCATGCCAATGACTTGAGTCCAGAGACAGAAATTGACTTACCTTAAGCTGACCTATTTCTTTAAACTTGTAAACTTCAAATTCCCAGAGTTCTGTGTTTTTGCCAAGAATTTTTTGGCACTTTCTGGAACGAAGATGAAAAGGGGAGAGAACAAAAGTAGGTACATAGAATAATACAAATGTGAAGCATGATTGCAAGGGATCTTCTTTCCCTTTCTTCTCCCTACCAAGATACTTTCAAAGGTGACTTGTTTTGGCAGCCATTACTTCAAGCAGAGTAGGCCAGGTACTCCTCCTTTCAGATCTTAATTTTTGTTGCATCCAAGAGGACTAAACAACTCACTATGCATCCATCCCTATTGATTACTGATTTGTATTAAACATCAGGAAGAAATTCTTCTACATGAGGGTGCTTAGGCGCTGGTACAGGGTGCCCAGAGAAGCTGTGGCTGCCCTATCCCTGGCAGTGTTCAAGGCCAGGTTGGATGGGGCTTGGAACAACCTGCTCCAGTGGAAGGTGCTGCTGCACTTAAAAAGATATGCCTACATACAAGAAAACACAAATCTTAGGTAATTTCTGCTCCCTATTTTAGATACCCATATTTGACATTTTTGTTTACATCCACATAACCACACATTATTTTCTGATGGTCCTGCAGGCCAATGACACACTAGTAAAGTGAATTATCAAAACCCAAAGAAAACCTCAATTTTGAAACTCTAGCATGACTTTAAAAGATCAAGGGTGGCTTCCAAAAGTAAGTGTACCTCAATACTAGTCAAACTTTAGAGTAACTTTTGGGTAACTACAAGCAAGCAAATATAGGCCACAGAAATACATCTGTATGTAGTGAAAGTCTGGAACCCACAGAAAATCAACACCACTAAATACTTCAGAATGAACAATTTGCTTCACACAGACATGCTTCAGCCAGCAAAGAAATTCATCAATAATAAGTTACCGAGCAGCCAGGTCATATTCTCCTTTCTCCATGAGGTGACTTATATAGGCTAAGCCAATGTCCTAAAAGGTATACAAATAAAGAGTTAGTTGTAAAAGCTTGGAAGTCTACTACTTAACTGCCACAATAACTATCATTCCGACTGTGTGCACTGCTGTTAAGTCAAGCACCGGGCCCTAAATGTATACCCCAAGTTCTCCTTTAGATGTAGGGCCCAGAGAACAGTCAACACAAAATACCTGCATAGACTGCTCATGGGTGCAATTTAAGATAGTAATTTAAATAACTCTCATCATCTCACTGATGCTGGGAAGACTGTGCCACCTCTGCATATTAATGATTGTTCCAAACACACAGTGCTCAGTGCTTGCATTAGTTATCTCAAAAAGAAAACCACCAGCCACTGTATGAGACACTGTCAACACCAAGTCTGCAGGTGGGAAAAATGCTGGTTGCAAACGTAAATCGTAGTGCTTCTCCATAAAGTAAAGGAACCACCAAGAACTGAGCAAGATTATTACATATTATTACATACTAAAGTCCCCTCCTCAGAAGTTTATCACACAGTTTTAAAAAAATAATTGAAAAAATAATTCATATACACCAAATTTTAGGATTTCATTTCACTACAGGAACCACCTTCATATTTTCAGCTTCACCATTCTCAAGAGTGAAGGTTTCTGGCCAGCCTCCTTCTCCTGTGGGCCAGCCCCCCAGTAAGCAGAGAATATCATATATGGAAAGGAGCTGTAGATCTGTGGTTGTTGAGGACCCCTGCATGGTGCTCAAGTGGTGTAGAGGAACAGTGACTATTACTGCAACCCAAAATATCCCCAGCACCATCAGACTGTGAGTGTGGTGTCAGTCTTCTAACTGCTGCTGGGCAGTGAGAGCGCGAGTTGATTTCAATCTCTGTACCACTAATCTTTCACTTAAGGCTCAATGTCAACATCTCTTTCCTCAACACATTCCATGGGTTTTGCATTAGAGACCAAACACTCAACAACTCTGCTCGTATATACCCATGCTGAATTTCATCCTAGCAGAACTAATCTCTGCAAACCAGGAGAAAAGCTTTTTTTTAACTAATGAATTGCCAGGGCCTCCTTTCACATCTTTTGCAAGGGCCACAGAATAGCTAAATCATACAAACTCTGTGATAGGTAATGCCATGCTATTAGGTTTTGATTCAACTTCTGAACTACACAAAAAGAAGAGAGTTTCTAAGCCCTACTGATATACAGTATGAATATTATTGCAGTAATCTGGCTAAAATCTAAACACATTTAACACTTTGTACTTAAATAAAAACTTCCATTTAAAGAAGCAGCAGTATTAAAGAAATTCCAACATGTTCACATCGAGGTCAATTTAAACAGTGACTATTACATTATTCCCCCCTCTTGCCTTATACATCAATACCCTTTGCTGCTCTGAGAAGGGACTATAAAGCATGGGAAATAACTATACAAGGGAAAAGGAGCTTAACTATGTAAAGTAGTAACAATGGCAAAGCAACAAGCAACATGAGAGAGCTGTATGTGAAACTGCAACTGAATTTCAATAACATTTAAAAGGTCTTCCAATTGCACCTTTTAAACCCCTGCCAAAACCCTGTCACACACACAAGGTAGAAGTTAAAGAGAAATATGTCACCCCCTACCCAATCTCTAATACTGAATGAAATACTGCATTACTTGAAACAACAGCAAACTTAATACAAAAGTAAAAGCAAACAAAAACCCTATCAGCAATCAAGAGTGAAATTTTCTTCTTTTTAATGTCAACGGCACCTTCATAAAAGCCAGATCCTTTCATGTTTCACATACTAACATTCCTGTTCTGCAGCTGAAACCAAGAAATCGAATGCTAGTTGGAGTATGCCTAACAGCTATCGTCTCATGTGATACAGAACAGGGAATGTGTTTGTAGCATCTCACATCATTCTAAAAGAAATCAGGAACTTTGTTTTGAATAGAAGTTTTGAGACTTACCAAAATCTTGTGCTTCTTTATAGTTTTCTGACTGATCTCAGCTGCCATCAAAGCCTCCTATGTTCAGAAAGAAAAAACAGATACAAGCCAAATACACCAACTTTCAATACAGAAAGCTCTAGAACTGCATCAATCAACTATATTTCAGAGCAGTGTGTTTGGAGCACTAGAATTTTTAATGCCATGGTTGGATGAACAGCTTTGAATCCATTCTCCAACAAAAGCAGTCAACCACAGAGAAAACTACTTTTGTTTCCATCTGGGTTCACTCCACATTACTGTATTAGGATCAAATCACAAGATTACAATGAAACAGACAGTGCAATCGCATTGGATCATTTTCAAATGAGAACCCTTCACTACCAAAACCTGTGAAAACCATCACAAAGGGGGTGGGAAAAGGCTACTTTTTACTTCCCCAGCCCCAAAGTCTCCTCCAGTCAGAATGATTTATGTTTAAGTGTGCCACTCTTCTACTTCTTCCAAATGTACAGAAACAAAGCTGGCACTTTGACAAACCGAATGAAAGCTTTTAACATACATGGTAACACACAAGCTATCTACTACCTTGACTGGCTTTCATAAAGGCACACACACAGCTGTCAGCTGGAAATTACTGGAGTCTTCAGGGACCAAATGCTGTGATTTACATAAACTGCAAAACTGCACTCATCATCCGAGTTTGCTATTGAGATGCAAAAGCATCCACATGGATTTAAACAAATATGCATGAAAAATATCATGTTTGCATTAACAAAAGGAACACGTGCTGAATGGCTTTTCCATGTATATTTTCGTTTTCTTATATTGGGTGCCCAAAAATACCACGGAAATAAGAATTTGCAAGTTACTTTATGCACCATAACAAGTGCTCTAAGTCATTAACTGCAGGAAATCAGAGGCCAGAACACTGGGTGCATGTTGATCTCATCTGTACGAATTTATTGTTGGCTTAGATGTTTAGATATACATGCTTAAACACACCAATATTTAAGCAGCCAAATACTGAGCTGCTTTTTCCAAGGGAGCTGTACACCCTTGGTTTTTAATATTGACTCTGCTCTCTTGTAACACTCCTTTCAGCACCAATACCTGCAGTTCGAGCCCACATTATTTTACTTGTAAGAGCTTCAATACTGAAGGTAAGTAACATGGAGCAGAGCACAGTACCCTAACACAACCTTTTTGTTCTATAGTAGAAGCAATATAGAATGGGAAAAACCTAACACTGTCCATCAAGTCCACTTCCCTTTCTCTCTTCATTTGGGATAGATCTAGAAACACACATAAACACACACACACCCATGGCTCATTAGTTAACTGCTCTGCTGCATTAAAGCCAAAACCCAGCTTTAATAATTTTCAGTGACAGCTAATACGTTTCAGATCTGATGCCAAGAGCAGTATTCGCAGCATGTAATTCAGCTACCTCACTTGGGTGCAATTCAGATGAGCTGTTTCAGTAGGAAGACTTAACTCTCCAGAGAGATGGAGAGTCAATTCCCACCTTTTACAAGCATTTAGTCAACGACTGTAGGAACAAACTATCCAATCCAAATAACCTAGAGAAGTTCTTCATCCCACTCCAATTTCCAAACCATTAAAGCTTGAAGGAAAGGATGTTGTAAAGATTACTTCGTATTTCTTCTTTTCAAGAAGCCAGTCAATGTGGTCATCTTGGTCCCGCTCTTTAGCCACAACCACATCTCTTGGGCTGATGATATAGAAGAGTGATTCCCCTTCCGAATACTCTGCAAATGCATACATAGTTTTATTTTTAGTAGTAGTATTTTCCTTAAGTAAAACCCTGCTTTTTAGTACACCCTTGAGGGGAATTTTAAAAGAGAAGATGCAAGGAAGAGAGCAAAGCTGCTCGGGCAAAACATGCCTGTTGGGAAGCTGTGTTCCCCAATAAATTAAAACTGGTTTAAATGGCAAAATATCTTTAAAAAAAAAAACAACCACTACAGCTTATTGCAAATTCTGATTCATCCACTATGTGTAAACTTTATGATGGTTTAGAACACATTATTATACTTTTAGAGGACTATTACACTACATAGCCTGCAATAAACTCATCCTCCCCATCAAGGTCAAGGCCATCAAAAGCATAAATGATAGATGCCATAACCCCTGGGGACAGAGCACATCATTACAGCAACGCATTTGCAATGCTATAAGTTAAGGTTATATGTATAATGCATTTGCTTATATCATAAGCCTTTATTTTTGAGAAAACTCAAAGTAAAAATGTACTTAAAGGTAAAACCAAACACAGAAGATGAGTGTTCAAAATAGTTACTATTTCCACAGAAGCCATGAAGAAACACCATCAACAATTTGTAGGTACAGAAAACAAAACGACCCCCTACCCTTTATCTGTATCTCTATATACATACAAATACACCACTGAACTGGCAATTCACAAAAATGATGCTTGTTTTAAAGCCATCCAAATATTTAGACTTGTTAGATTAGCTAGAAGATTCATTAAGCATAAAAGCACAACTGTGGATATCAATGTTCTGCTTAGGGATGGGTATAAAACAATTCCAATTCTATTGATAGCAGCAGAGATGTTTGTAGATCAGGAGATACACTGTTTCTTGTGGCTTAAGGGCACTGATGTACACAAAAAGGCCTGCCAAGCCTATGATTTGAAGCATAACGCCAGCAAAGATGTTTAAACATCAGATTTATGGTTTTTAAAAGGCAGAAAGAATGTTTCTGTATAACACAGGCTATATAATCTTCACCAAGGAATCCTGCATCAGCTTTGCCATGCATCTTTCTAAACTACAACACATGTATCAGAAAACCATCCCATCTTATTTAAAAGACTCCGGCTTAATTTCCCTGCCTGTTAGGTTATTAAACCTACCTTTGAGACTGAACTTGCCAATCTCCTATTGAAAACACCCTTTCTTCTCACTACATTTTACCACGCTGGGGTCTATTATACGCTAACAGCTTTGGCAGTACAGGAAAGCTAAATATCAGTGCGCCCCCTTTTAAGTTGATCCAGGTGCATCTTACATTTGAAATGACATTTATTCCCTCTTTGTCTCTAAAGCAGCTTTTCCAGATGCTGTACCACTCATTTCACTATTCCTGAAGCCCTTTGTGTTCAAAGAGATACAAGAATTCATATGGGTCACATGTTCAATACATCTCGAGTAAAGATGTTGCTTTCCACAATACTGGACATTACACAAGACCTTTATTTCTGCCTTGCATAGTATGTCTGACACGATAGACAGTTTTACAAATCATGATTTTAAACATACACATTTGTTTTCTTTCATGTAACTGGTTCTAGTGGATTTCCACTCGACACTTCTGGGTTATAAAGCAGTTTTAGAAAGTTATTCAAAGAGATGACATAAAAATGAGGCTCAGTCCTCCCAAATCAGGTCTCTTTAACCAAGTTATGAAAATAAAACAGAACATTATTAAGAGCACCTACCTAAATGATAATCTCTACATTCATTTTCCTGAAATCCTCGTACTGTTAGTGCATCAGAAGAGATCTCTTCACAGGACTCTGGTAGGGGTTGTACAATATCCAGTCTAGGCCTTGCACAACACTCCACTTCCTAGGGAAATGCCAACATCTTAGTTGCATCTACACAATTTACCTTAGCAATGCCAACTGATGGTCACCTACAAACAAGGCTGAAATTCAACAGCTCAAAACATTCCCCAAGGTCCATTACGTTGTAGTGGGTATTCAGCTGTGAATCATACAAGTTGCAAAGTTGTGCTCAACAGAGTAGCTGTAATCATGTCTGAAACACAAAGAGAAGTTATTCCTAATGTTGGCTTGCCTCCCTTGAACAGAGGCAAGGAGAAGGAGGCCCAGACATGACACAGGTTCAACCTTTCCCCTGAGGTTGCTCACTGCTTTCCTGCTCTTGGTCATAGAAGTTTTCAGGGCTATCACAGATGATCATCAACCATTGCATTCAACAAGCAACAGTACAATTTAAGACAAAATCTCAGCTGGGCTCAGGTGCTGAAGGACACAGCTCTAAAAATCAAGGATATTCTGGTACCAAGAGGAACTTGGGCTTCTTTTAACTCATGTTTAATTTTGCACTTTTAGGCATCCAGAAGCAGTAGGGAAAAAATAATCTGGGAATAATCCAAAACTCCTGCTATGCTGATGAATTTTCAGGAGGGTTATGGTAAGATGATATCATGCACTTTCATCTTCCATCCAAGGAAAACTGCTGTCTTCAATGAGATGGAGTTTTAATTTAGGTACAAAATAATCCCTTATTTCATACTTCTGAATGTAAATTGTAACAGAATATAGAATGGAAGAGCAAGGAGACATACGAAGTGGATTTACACAGCTCTAGCCTACCCACTTATCAGCAGCACCACTTAGGTCTTTTCTCCATTCAACTCTTCAAGTGCAAGTGGGGGGAAAGGAGGGAAAGGAAAAAAAAAAAGAAAGAAAAATATCAAAGCAAGCCAGGAGTTCAATTCTCTTCCAATCTGTAACAAGCAGGAAGCTGTCATTTGAAAGCTGTGAAATCAAGCATAGGCAGAACAGCATTCCTCACAATCCAACAGCATTTGTAGCAAGCAGCACTTCTGCTGCAAGCTCAGGCTCCACAGAGCCACGACACTAGCAGCGGGGTTCCCACTACACCAGAGCACAGACATGGTGTCAGAGAGGAGAGTATCTGTCTCTTTGCAGAGGACTGAGGAGTCCAGCATTCTGCTAATTAAAAACAAATACATGAAAAAAAGAATCTTTCTCCGATGTTTTATTACCATTGTATCACCTGAAATTCTCTTTTCATCTTTCCTTCTTGAAGCAGTCAGAGTGACTTTAACCTTTATTAGCCACTACCTTCTTTACACTAGTTTTCTTCCCATTAACAGCATCTTCCCAATTTCCTTGTTTCTCCTTGCATTTCAATGCACTTTTTCCTCACTCCCCTCGCCCCCCATTTGTATGTCTCCTTTTCTTTCACTGACTCTCCCCACACTTGAGGGCCACTATACTGGCTCTCTGGGGAAACACTGCTGTGACATTATTTTTCTCCTTAATGTAAATAAAGAAATAATACTATGACATCCTGCAGCAGAGCTAGAAGCAAACCCTATTGATTTCCACAGGCTCGAGCATTTGTTTGAACCTACAGCATTTCATTGCCTAGCAACTTGTGCACCCAGTTGCTTAAGGTTACTATGGTGATGGTTGCCCAACGCAGACATACTATCAAAGAGATGATCAAGAGCATCTGCCATTCTCACACTGCAACTTCAAGATTTCCTCCACTGCCTCGCCTTTTATTTGGCAATATGAAATAAATGTTGGAGACAGACACAGTGCTCACCTGCGTGCAGTCAGAACGGCTGACATGAATTCTAATTTCTATCTATCTACACACATATTGAGGTGAACACAACTAAAGGTCTTGGAAGCAAGAGATGATGCCACTTGCTCGCAGTCATGCATCCCTCCCAGCCACAGTGACTGTTACCGCTTGAGGTGATCAGAGAATCAATTAGGTTGGAAAAGACCTTAAAGATCGTCAAGTCCAACTGTTAACCCCTGCCAGGTCCAGCTTCATGACTCTCACTTCTAAGATGCAAGTGTCAGAAAGCCCCTCCTACGGGATATGTAGAAAGAGATTCTACATTTCCTTTGGTGCAGAAATAGCAGAAAGAAAGAGAGAAAAGGAGAGAAAAGGAGAGAAAAGGAGAGAAAAGGAGAGAAAAGGAGAGAAAAGGAGAGAAAAGGAGAGAAAAGGAGAGAAAAGGCAGGGTGGGAATCAAGGAGAGAAAAGGACTATCTAGAGGAAACCTCTGCCTTCAGCAAGAAACAGAGGAACCCAGACAGGTCTTCTGAAAAGTATATTATCCTTCAACATGACCTGCACTGACTATTTCATAGGTCAGAGAAGTTTCGAGCACTGTTCCCTACCAGCACATAACAATTCTTTTTACAAATAATCAGATCTGTGTGACTGGTTTCAGGCCCAACTCACAGGTTAGTGCTGTGCAGAAACTCTGCCATAAAAACAAGTACCGTTTTGTCGGAAATCTCCTTTACGTATGAGAGGACAACGAGCTGGTCACAGAGAGGGGCGAGTCCACTGATATAGAATTCCATGTCAAATTGGAAAACTGAAACGCAGGAAAGACAGCAGACTGTTACACAAATGAGTGAGTACGAACTGCTCCCTAAGAAAAAACACACAACCAGTTTTTAGTGGCAATCAACAGCATTAAGTAGTACTTCAGAGAAATGAAGCCTCGGTACATAACAAACCTACAGACTTGCCAGTTGGACCAGCAAGATGAAAAGTTATACTTAACAGACTAAATTCCACTAAGGCTTGCAAGAAAAACATGCTTGTGCTCCAGGACATGCTGCAGATGAAACGTGAAATGAATGGTCAGCCTGATTTTTAGTAATCATATTGAAAAAAAGGAAGCAAAACCAAAACCAAACTCATAAAACAGGCAATAAATAGAAGAACTTCATTGGTTTGCATATTTGCAGTGAGTTCATGTGGCCAGATGAGAATCACGTCTGCAGCATCTATCGGTATGATATATGAAAACCCAGAGTTCATTATTTATTTATCATCACTCTAAACATCACAGGAAGATTTACAGATACCCTCATTACAAGGAAAACACATGGTTAAATAGTGCCTTCTCTTGTGCAAAACTTCAAATGTAATTTCCTAAACCTGGTCTTGAAATTGAGCCTGAATACATGGTGACTATTTTGAGAAAGAAAAAGAGAGCTGAACTGGATTTACAGAAACCTCATTAAAGCAAACGCCTGACACAGAAACAGCTATTTCGTTTTATTCTGCTGGATTTACAGCACAGCCCTTATTTCTGGGCTCTTTTCTCATGAGGCCCAAACCAGGAATCAGCTAAGTGCTTATGTTAGAAAAACTTCCACCCATATAATCTTTTACAAAAATAGCAGATGCATCATCATTTTCTCTCAAAACATGGTTTTATGAGAAACTAAGCATAAGGAGGAAAAAAGAAGTTTCCTTGTCTACTGGTTAACATGCTCCACTACTAATATCTACTGTTTACTAAAATAGTTACTAAGTAATTCAGCAATGCAAACAGAAAATGCAACATTATGACTAAAGCCGATTTTCTTTAACCAAGGTAATAAGGAGAAATAGAAGAAACAATTATCCTCCTGCTAAAGGAGAACAACCAATACTGCCACATAAAGAACAGATTTGACACCTGTGTCTCAATGAATAAGCAAATACTGGTTTTCTCTTAATGACTGCTGACACTTTGACATCACTGGGGGACCAAAGCATGGCACAAGGGTAGATAGAGCACTTAACCTATTCTAGGAGAGAAAGGGCTCACATTTGCAATCCTGCACACAATTATTTTGTTGCAGCCTGCAAGACCGATGAGATTAGTTCAACTGTGTCACATGCTGCTCTGAGCGATGATTTTAAACAAACCATGTCAAACATCTACATATTATTGCTTGCTTACAACTTAGTATTTCGCATATGGAAGGCAGGAGAAAAAACATGGGAAAAACAGTCAAACCCACGATGCTGGCTAGAAGAACAAGCAAAAAAACTCTCATTTCGGCTTTAAAAAGTGACAAGAAAAGGCCCTCAAAGGTACATAAAATATTGTGGCTTGAATTTGCAGTGTAAAACAGCACAGTGACTGATTCATTTAGAAAGATTATGGGGACAGTTTTGAAAAGCCATGGGTGTTTCTTTGACTTTCACTTGAACTTTGGTTCCTCTGCTAGTGAAAATGGCATCCACCTAACGCTGCATTTGGAATCAAGCAGTGGTACTGTTCTGCCCAACTAAAACAACCAGAGACCATCACTTCAAGTTTTGTTTTTAAATAGATTTTGGTTTCCTTGGTTTCACTTTCAGCTTTCTCTCAGCTCATGCTCCTCGAGAGGCCTTGTTGAAACACAATGCTTTAGCTCTGCTGCTACAGCCTTGAACAAAGAATGGCTGGCATAGACAGTGCTGCTTGACCTGATAAACACCTTTGATGCAGCTAATGAAAAAAGTCTTACTAAGAAAAATATTATAGAAGCTATAGTTGCACAGAACACTAATAGGTTAATCTTACTTGCTCTCTGGACACTTCGTTGTGATCAAGAGGGGGGAAAGATATCCAACATAAAGGCACTGCAGAAATGCTGTTAATTTGAAAAGGATCCAGAACAATTAAAACAAATGTAGTATTGAAGTAAAAAGGAATGACAGAGGTATGGCCATGTGTCATACATGTTTATGCCTGTCATGAGAGAAGATGGAGCATCTCCCATACGAAGACAGGCTGAGAGAGTTGGGGCTGTTCAGCCTGGGGAAGAGAAAGCTGCGTGGAGACTTCATAGCAGCCTTCCCTTATCTGAAGGGGGCCTATAGGGATGCTGGGGAGGGGCTCTTCATTAGGGACTGTAGTGACAGGACAAGGGGTAACGGGTTCAAACTTAAACAGGAGAGGTTTAGATTGGATATAAGGAAGAAATTCTTCCCTGTGAGGGTGGTGAGGCACTGGAATGGGTTGGCCAGGGAGGTTGTGAGTGCTCCATCCCTGGCAGTGTTCAAGGCCAGGTTGGACGAAGCCTTGGGTGGCATGGTTTAGTGTGAGGTGTCCCTGCTTATGATAAGCAGGGGGGTTGGAACTGCATGATCTTAAGGTCCTTTCCAAGCCTAACTATTCTATGATTCTATATACTGACAGCAGATCTACTCTGCAGCTGTCAAAGAAATTACCAGGGAGCACAAAGAAACTTGAGAATATTTTGTTGTTGTTCATTAAACAAAATGTATTAAACACACCACAGCACAAAAATAAACCAATATATGGTATGCTCTTTACCCAAACCCTTTAAAACAAATTTCCCTAGAATTTAAAGATACAAACATGCTGTGGACTGAAACTGAAAGAAGTTTATGTTGCTTAACCAAACAAATTGGTGGATGTGGCCACTTAAAGAAATACCAACTGTGACTCAAAAGGAACTATAAACTTCTGGGGAGGAGCAGTGAAGCAACCCACATGATGATCCTTTATTTGGCCTTGAGTATCCTCAGAACTTCCTGCAAAATTTGCAACGTGTACTAACTCATGTGAAAACAAGCCACTATTTACCTAACCATGTACTTATTGCAATGGCATTTTAATGGATTATCTTCTTCCTTGATTTTCAGTAGGAAGAGCAGCAGGGTAAGACTAAAACCAGTATGTGGGTCCAATACACAGATTATTAACAAAAATTGATGCTTCCAGACTTGGAATTCACACTCTCTACTATTTATTTGTTACCAAAATAAGTGGAAAAGTCATATTCAAATTTATTTTTATTCAAGTGTTGAAGGTTCAGAAAAGCTTCAGAGAAAATTTAGCAACCATTAATTAATCATTCTACATCTAACTCTGAATGCCACACAACAGAGTATGAGCTTTGTCATTAAAGCAAAGTAGGACAATGGAAATGATATTATTAATTGCATATAATCACTGAACAAAAAACCCCACCTAGGCTTAAATGCAACCACCACCTCACCGTGCCAGTAATAATCCATCTGGTGGGGTCTACGCTTTCAGTTCAATTACAGAAATGCTTTTTCTACTGTAAGCAGTGTTACAATGTGCTGGTTTATGTGCAGCCAGGTTGTGAGTAATAGAAGTGCCACCATGGTGCTGAAATCATCTTACCCCTATTCCATCTCACACAGCACTAAAAATCATCTTTAGAAATACAGCAATTGCCTGTGGAACTCTTGTTACAGACAAGGAAATCCCGTGGAAACCTTGATGACAACGGGAAAGTCAGGAGCTTAAGTTCCAAGGCTTCAAAGTTGATTTTCTGAAAAACTCTTTCTTCCATTACACAGTGAACTCAGAAACCTTCATTAACCAACAGGGAAAATATTCGGGAGTCTGACAGTCTGGCCTAATTTTAATCAAGGTATTTATAAATGATTGGTTTGGCTTGTGGCAAACCAAGATAAGCACAAGTCTAAGTGGAATCAGCTCTATAAAGGGGTTGGGGTTTTTTCTTCTTTTTTTGGCAATTTACTGCTCAGGGTGTAGTGGGTTTGCTGCAATTAAATGTTTGCATAAACAGCATACAAAGTTGATGGCATTCAGTCAGTTAATTTCCTGCTCATTACATTCATTAATTAAGCTTTAAACTCTGTATAAAGATGCTGGTATGGTAGATCCTGGTATCTCACTGGAAAAGCGAAACCAAAAAATATTCCCATATTTTCTCTTCAGATATAAATGTGCAAACCTCAATGCTTGGTGGTAACCTGCCATGCAGTTAGACAGCAATTCCCTCACAAAACATATAGATGTTCTGTTAGAAGCACATCCACAAATCATGTCATTTTTAAGACAGAGTTCTGTTTTGTGGGGAGCCTGGGGTATGTAGAGGGAAGCCAAGTGCTCACGAGGCATTGCTGGCTGGTTGTTACCTGGAATTAGGCTGAGCTTCCTCGGATAAAATTTAGGCTAAAACAAATGGAAGTCTCTAATTGACTTGAGTTTTTAATCAACTTCCAGTATTAATCTATTTTCTGCTATCATTAACAATGTGAGTAACTGAGGCAGAGATAAAGTACTTCTCCACTATAAAATCCCAAGCCACCTGACAAGGACATTGAAGATGAGATGCCCCCTTTCATTTTGAAAAGGCACCATGTTAACTGCAAAGTGCTAATTATCCCTTTAACAACCAGCTTTCTCATGGGCTCCTGTTGAGGAAGGGTTCCTTGTTCCGACCAGAAGTTGTTCAGCATTACAGCTTTCGTACACACATCATGAGCTAGCACAGAGGTCAAGCACTCTTTAAGAAGGATCACAACGGCATTTAGTCCATGTTAAGCCTGTAATTCAATACCAATACTTTCTAATCAATAGACTAACTTCACAGCAGTAGCTGACAGAGCAAAACTGATAGGATCTGCTCAGCTAACATATGTTTAAACCTAAATAGAAACATTTCACTGTAGTTTATCTTTGACACTGAATGAAGACCCACAGAGCCAACGAACTGTAACATATAACCAGAGACAACAGAAAAGATTACTGAAGAAAAACACCATCAATATACTGAAGGATGTAAATAAAATTAGCAATGCCAAGTGGATCCCCATGCATGAAACCTGCATAATTCATCTGATTTCCCTTATAGGTAATGACAGTATTATCTTCTTTAAAATCAAACTGCTAGCAGATGTGCTACTTTCCCACATTATGGGTCATCGAATTAAGCATCGCAGTAGACACTATTTATTTCCTGTCTAAGAGTAAGTATAGCTATGTGTCAAGACAGAATCAGAAGATGAGGAGGACCTTATTACATAGGATCCTATGTACCTGACTTGCAATGCAGGAAACAGTCTGTTTCCTTATTCACTGAGCTGCAAACCACTGAGGAAACATTTATGATCTACTAATGCCATCACAGTTTACTATGATACTATTGTGGCACTTTGAGGCCAGCAGAATAGCTCTAAAAGAGCATAAATCTGATACTGTTGAGACATGAGAAAACATTGTATTATCCTAGACTTCATATGTATTACTGTGGTGAGCAGACAAGAGACTATTAAGTCTCCTACCTTTGGTTTTCAGGTCAGGTGCAAAATTGTACAAGCAAGGAGGAAGAACACCCAAAGCCATGACACAAGTTATATTATGTTATAGGTCCCATTTTTCATAAGTATGTTGCCAAGATGTTATGAGTCAAAACATCTGAATAATATTCAGCCATTCTGCCACTGAAGGCTATTCTTGCCTTGTGTAAATTCTTTACATTAAGAAAGTGTTTCAGCTTATGCATCCACTTAAGATATTAATGGTCTCACAAAAAAACTACATTGGTTGCTGGCCTGCCCATTAATAATACCAGACTTTCCAGCTATGCCTTTGAAAAGTTGAAATAAGTTTAAAATAGATGCTATGGTGTAACACAAAGCTCTCAAGAAGACCTTCTACGTGACTGCATTAAAAGCTATTGAAATCTATCATGAGACTTGAACAAATAACGTGCATCTCTCTTCCCTCCCAACCTAATACCTACATTCCAACAAGTGCATTTGGCAACAGCTGTTTCAGTGCTTTGACCTGAAACCAGAAAGAAAAAAACTGAAGCACGTGGTTAACAGGTTAAGTGAGATAAAACACCAGTTGTCAAGAACACAGAGAAGAATTTAGGCTAAAAGTTGTAAGATGAAAGTTACTTCCCCAAAAATCTCTGACCTTCACGTCCACACCTGAATATCCGAGGGGAGCTTTTACTTTTAGCTTAAATGAAGTTCCAATAGACAGTCACACAAGACTAGCTCCCTCCATGTAGACACATTACAGCTGAAGTAGAAGTTGCCTCTGTTCTCTTGTCACTAAAGATCTTCATTATTTTCTAAAAGCTACTTAAAAGTACAGAAAAGATCTGAGGTTAAAACTCAAGACTGAACCTCTACTTGACAAAAATATCTCAAACATCATAGAATTCCACAGCTAAGTATTCTATTGGGACTATGCAAACTTAAACAGCAAGCAGCTTTCAGGTCTCAGTTAACTGTCAGGCATGCCACCATCCCTCACTATCCTGAGTTCCTACAGAATTCAACAAGTCCCCCAGATGATTTTCAGAAGCTATTTTAAGACAGTTCTTTGCTGAAATCAAAGTATACAGCTATGCCACGCACCAGACTAACCTGACATGAGTCAGGATCTTGCCTGAACAGTCTTTGTCTACAATCTCATGTCATTACAGCCAAGACAAGGAAGCACCAAAGTTTCCAAACTGTTGTATGCTCTGGTCTGCAGAGTCTCAGAGGACTTGTTCATCTTCCTAGCAGTGCCTCTTCATAGATATTTCCTTTCAACTGTGTCCCTCTTCCCCTCCAAATTTCGTTTAAATTCCACTTTATGCTTTAATACACACATTTAATCAAGACCTTTTCCATTAACTAGCACTAAGTTTATTCATGTTACCCAAGCTAGAGAAATAAAGTGAAGGAGAACATAAAATGCAGAAGAATAAAAGACAACAAGAAGGAATTCAAATTCCTTTTCTAGCACTATAGCAGAGATGTGAAAAAAAGGAGAAAAACTCCATTATAAGCAGTGTAGTCAAACAACACATAAAGTAGCATCTATTTTCTCCTTACTACTACACTGATCATCATTTAACCAAAATGAAAACCAAGTTCTCTGCAGGAATCTGTGTGAAGGGTAAAGTTGAGACATCCACTGTTCACACTAGGATCTCTGGCTTTAGATGATCACAGAATTTAAGACTCCACAAATAAATAATAACAAAAACCTCACAATGCTGGAGAACATTATAACAACCTCATCAACTAAAAATCAGGGGACATTTATGTTACAAATGCATGTTGCCTCTGAACTGTAACGGCTTTTCAGGCTGGAATGTGAGAACAGACCTTTAAAGCTTATATAATTTTGGAAAAGAGCACATTGATGCAATCATACCTATTTCCACATAGCGGTTTGGAAGGTCACGCATTTCACTGGCATGCCGTTCTTTCACTGAGCAAATCTAGGAAAGAGAGATTGGGATCATTATGATGAACAAACTCCAATTCCTAAAACCATACTAACTTCACCTCAGTAAGGAGTTTCTGTGAATTCTCAGACATGCTTCTCTGTATTTCGGAAAGCACTGTCTGTACAACAGTGACAATGCGTCACTGAAGAAGAAAATCAGACAGGAAGGTTGTAGCTGTAGTCCACAGCTGGCCTCTGTTGGTCCACTCTGATGGACCACATCAGAGAAATCTTAAAACAACAGCCCACTGTGATTTCTTCATAGTAGCATATATTTGATTTTGGTTCTGCTATCTTCTCATACCTTGTATCTCATTACCTTACAATGTCAGTAACAATATGCTATTGAAACTCCCAGTAACAGGAGGAGAGTGTGTACATACAAAGAAATGCCAATCCCCAAACATTGGGAAGCACATACAATACAAGGCAGACAGATGCCAAACTTAAGGCAAACCTTCTCATTTGTAAAGCTCTTAAGCTGAATCCTCCAAAAGCTTTTTACACTTCACCTACCTCACTTTACCCTCCCTTTGCATCTACTCCTACTGAGCACTTTTAATTTCCCACTGTGCAGTGATGTAGTAGGTTGTTATTAGAAAACAGCTAACAGGCTTCTAACAAACTCATGTCAGGAGCTGGTCTGAACAAATAACAGTCAGTCTGCAATGTGCAAGCTGGTAATGCCAGTTCCCTGCTGAAAGCAGACGAAAACCCCCAAGCAGCCTGTCCCCCGTACCCCTTTTTGTACCATGGTTGACCCAAATCACGTGACTGTTTTAGCAGTCACAACCTCCGCAGCCCCCAAAACAACCCCCTCCAAAAACACCTTGTGGGAAGTTGTTCTTCCTTAATACTAATCAAATTAATTCAACAGCCCACTAAAAGCTTTCAAAAGAGGTAATCTCTCCAAGGCACAGAGAAGTGTCCCGAAGGATTACATTCGCTGCCTGCTCACACACAGAGATCTGTCTGACCGCTGGGTGTCTGTCACTCCTTCTCCTCATGAGGGTCAGTCCAATGACATTTCTATGGCAGCAGGAGCTCTGCACACTGTAGTCAAACCAAATTCTATTTTTTTCGATTGTCTTTGCTTTTCAGAAATAATCCTCTGTTTCCCTGTGATAACAGCAAGCATTTATTACACAGACAGGTAATTGCACCTTTACTGAATTTCCCCAGCCAATAATCAGCGTTAAATTATCCTTCCAGCAAAGGCTGCAGGGATACATATCTGGGCGAAGGCTTATGTCATCTCGAGGTACATTGGTAATTCTTTGCTTGGAGATCATGTCAAGTATCTTCACACCCTGAAAGTTTAAATACAAGAGAACTTCATTCAGCATGACAAACTTCTGTATGATATCCTATATTATTGAAGCAATCATAGCAGTTTATGGCATAAATTTCAGGGTAGGGCTGAGAGTCCCAAAAGAAAAAGCTGTGGATGCAAAGACTCATCTAACCCAGGAGGTGACAGAAGAACAAAGCGATGAGAGTAAGTCAGATATCTTAAATTCATATGCCAAATGCAAAGATATAATAAATGAATGAGTGGCAGACGACCAACTCCAGTCATGAACAAGGTCAGCTTGTTGAGCTGGTGCCACAACTGGAGAAATGAAAAAAATCCCAGCTCTTCCGCAACAGCCCCTGTAAAGAAGCAGAAATTTCCACCTTGGAAAAAGATGTGAAGCAACAACTCCTTAAGATAAATGAAGCCAATCTGTACTTCTCTAGAAATACATTTCTACTCTTACATTAAAACAGAAAAACAAGCTTATTTAAATGATGCTTGGGTTTGTATCCTGTGATTTGTTACTGCCTCCTTGGGTAACCTCCTAAACTAGCAGAACAGAAAGTTTAAATAAAGGAAGATTAAAGTCATTTGAGAGAGAGAGAAGCTAAAAAAAGGAGCCGTTAATGAGATTTTCCTACACCATTTAGACAAGGTGAGCTATAGCCTCTGCAACAGCAAAATGGAGATTAATTTCATGTTAAGTAATGACTTGTTCTTAGTGGTTTAAAAACAAAAGTCTCCAAAATAAAACAAAGTCTTTTAGTAGGTATTTCTTTTCTGCTCATTGAGCTTAAAGAACAATTCTAATGATCACAGAAAAGGGGATGGAAGGGACCTTTAAAGGTCAGTATCCAGGATGCCATTCCATGTTAGAATTTCCCTAGTAACGAAACAGATTTAAAAGATTCTCATGTCTGTTTCTGTTCCCCCCCACTGTGAATTTCTATGTCCCCAGCTGTACAGATTCAACTGTTGCTGAGTCAGAGTCTAAACATGAGGGTCATGGTCTAAGCCATGACTTTTTTACATCCCAAGGCTAGTAAGTGGCATGGGAGTGGGCTGTTTTTCCTTTTCCCAGTGATCCTTGCCACTGAAGAATGCTGAGCATGCAACATACTCCTATTGGCATCTCTTTGGTTAACAGCCACCAATGTTTCAGGTAAAACTTGCACACAGCATCTGCAACATACAAAGCCCAGGTCTCTGGGTAACATAAACAAGGAGTTTATGCTTCGTGCTGTCTAAGCTCATCTGATAAAATTTTGCAGTCTTACTTGAACTGCATTTTCATAAAGCTGTCTTTTAATAATCTTGCCATTTTGCCTTCAAAGATGATTTTCAGATAAAAGTGACCCATATCACAACTTGCTTTCCTACAAGGCAACAAATCCTATATGAGACAGACTAGCTTTTCAAATCAATAACATAGGAACGTCAATGGTTATAAACATGCCATTTACATCATGAAGCAAAAGGACTTCCAGAATCAATTTCCTGTCATGAAGGAGCCTTAAACCTGTTAAAAAGGAGTTATGCAGCCAAATGCCTCTGAAGCTTTGGACCTCAGGTGTCTCCATTTGTAAAATTTACACTTCTGGCCATGGATGAAGAAGAGGGGACAGCAGCAAACACAGGTTAGTTGAGCGTCTGACAAGCAGAATTAGACCTTGCCTATGTAACCTCATAACACCCAGTGGCTAAAAAGCATAAAGCGTGCCAAAAAAGCAAGCAAACAAAAAAGGGATTAAAAATTAAAAACTAGGCAGCTACATCCAGACAGCAAGCAGCAAGGATACAAAAAATTTGAAAGAAAAGAAATAAAACACAAAACCTCGCTAGAGGATGTAGGAATGTCTAAAAAAGTAAAGGGGGAAGGGAAAGGCCAATAATCAAATATATTAATCTTTTGGAGGGCAAGTGTCATTTCATTTTTCATTGAAAGATAGGCCCTGACCATCGCTTTTTGTCTCTGACAGATGGCTCTCAACATTTTATTAGTATTCTGTGTTATCTCTAGGGATAGCTCTCCTCAACTGTCCTATCCGCTCCCAGCAGATTCACCTAGAATATATACTTTAATTGTACAGCTCTGAAAAGAACAAAACCTTCAAAAAGGGTAATGTTACGTCGACCAAGCACTCACTGAAGTTTCAATTCTAATGCAGTTATTAAAGGGGAGCAAATAAACACAAGTCCACCTCTAACAATTCATTTCAAACTGGCTTTGAAAGGAAGAAAAGAACAATGGCTTTGAAATATTTTAATAAACACTTCCCTTCAGGAGGGAAAAACAAGAGAAGGATCAATGCAAGTGTTTCAGAAGTACTTTTACCACATTTTAAAGTAAAAATTTGGAATTTAGATGTGATATGCACTTTAAAACTTATCCCTCACAGCTGAGCTTTAAAATACAGACCTTGACCCATCAATTAGATACACAGTGATAGATGAAATGCAACACTCAGCATCAAAGCAATGGCTCCTTTTAAAATATGAATTACACTTAGAGCAAAAGGGCCTATTTTTCCTAAGTCTCGCCTTTCCTAGTGGCCTACCCACTGTCACTTCAGTACAAATTACAAAATCCAGACAGGTTTGGGTTTTTTTCCAGGGGCTAGAGAAGTTCTGTTATTGATATAGAGATGAAATACATTGGCATTCCTTCCTCAGATAGTTCACTTCAATAAACTGAACTGGTCAAAACTCTACAAGAGTGCACAGTAGTGACAATCCCCAACAATGATGTGCAGAGCTACTTTTCCTAATTCCTTCAGAAATGGCAATCACATGGAGGACACTGCTTAGCCCACAGGAAAGCCCAGAAGAAATGTCTATAAAGAAATGGGATCTAAACCTCTATCTTTTTTATAATGCTTTTTATACTCTGTTCTTCAAATGCACCATTTTTCCATGGAGTATTTTGGCAATAAACATTGAAATACAGTGGTATTTTTGTTCATTTAACTGACGTGACAAATACTTACCATATTATTGGCCCAAGCAATCAAGTGTCCTCTCCATTTTACATTTCTTATATTTCCTTCCCCTTCATGTAAAACCGAAGGCTTCCATCTATTCATCCAGCCTCTCTCATACAACAGCAACTAGAAGGAAGTGCAACAAGAAACACTTCCGTGACACAGCACTGTACACAAACATGACAAGTAATTTTTCCTTCATTATCCCTTACTCCTCTCGGATTCCAGGTGGATAAAAATTACACCCCTATCACAAAACAAAAGCAAATGCAGTCAAACATTTTCATATACTACACAGCCATTGTGAATCTTGCATACCACAGAATTCAACCTACTTCAGTGATAATTTTAACAAGCAGACCTTACATCAAGTTTCCCTGAAGAACAGGAAGCATAATTATTTCCATTTTAAAGATACATGGCCCTCCACAGGGCTCTAGACATGGCATGTGGTAGTCCCACACATGCAAACTGCACTGTGCCACAAGTGCTCCTGATTGCAAAACTTGTATGATTGGGAATCCTGGGTTCTGCAAACAAGGATATTATTTTAGAGTATCTAAATGCATAGGAGATGTTACAAAATGCTTTGCAGCAGCAAAGAAAAACCCAGCTACATGCAGACAGTTTGCTCAAAACTCCACTTCTTTTACCAGTTCCTATACGGCTTCAGGAAATTATTTAGTAGGATTATAACATGGAATCACTTTAAGTGATGCAAAGTGCAGTGCTCACAGGGATACCCAAATAAGAAACTAAAGCACCTACAAAGATCATACTCTAATGTACCAGTGCTTTGCATGAGTACTCCCATGTACAGACACATGCACAACCTGAACCTAAGCTCACACGAGTGCACAATGATCACTGAGAGATGTAAAACCTGCAAGGACTTTTACCACAATAAAACATAAGTCAAGTACCTGTGTTGCTAGTATTTCCCATATAAGTTCCAGCTAGACATGCCTATTTTATACATGGTTTCCTACCACCTGTATATGAATAAATGTGTCAAATGATAAGACACTAGCTGTTTAAAGTAATACCTTTCAACAAAGAGCTTTTTAACAGCAATTATAGACTGCTTCTGTCTCCCAAAGCCACAAGATGGCACCAATACACCAAAAGACAAGTATTTTCCCCAAAAGTTTAAAAGCATCACTACCTATCATAATCTATCATAAAGTTTTGCCTGCAGGGCACTGCAAACATCAAACTTCACACTGAAGCCTATCTGGCCACTTAAACCCTACCAAAAATAACTGTGTCCTTCACATAGCTCACATTTCCACCTATGAAAAGGCTACTGAATAGATCTTTTACAGCAACCAAGGCAAGAGACTGAAAGCAGGAGTAACATGTATGCACATAAGGCAGGGCAAGAGGCATTTCTACTAGCAGGCTGGTAGGTGGACAGGAAACACAGGCTGAGAAGCCCTCAGCACAACTCAGCTCCACTCAGAAACTGAGGATGCCATCAGAAACTAAGTGCTGTGCTGATCCAGACAGCAGTAAAATACACTGTCTTTTCATCTGGACTTACTGGACAACACTTGAGAAAACAGCTGCAAACGACATGAAAGGTTGAAACTGGCTGATGTTGATTACATTAATTGAACTTTGAATCTTTTCTTCTTATGACTGAATCATGATTTCAGTTTGTTTACTACACACAAGGCCCAGAGTGAGTTCGGAATGACACTTCGCAGCTATTCTGTTACTGTTCCTGGTTCGTGGACACCATTTTCTCCCTACTCTCTACTTGAGTGAGAAACTGCAAAGAAAACAAATGACCTGAGAAAAAACTGGTGAGGAGAAAAGGAAATTAGAAAAAAATCCTGCTTCAGTCTATGCTCAGCTGCAAGCATGTGCTTAATTCAATTCTTAGACCAAGGCAGTGGAAGACAACAGTCTGATATTGCCTGTAATACAGATGGGAAGTGAATCTGGATCACTGCAGCACCCAGAATTTCATTTTATCAGCAAATATAATAGGTCCAACACTGAAGTCAAAGGACACTCAAAATATGCTTTACTAATTTATCTGCCATGCAATTATCTGCATTTTATTGATATGCATAACGTGATTTACCTCTTATTTCTTACAGCAATGACACCCGGAAACTGAATTATTGAACCCAGAGCTTTGCTATGTATTTTGGAACTGCTACCCATCTCTCTCAAAATAAGCAGCCTAATTTACTTCTTAAGAC
The DNA here is from genome assembly GCA_002631895.1 of Agapornis roseicollis. Classification (NCBI taxonomy): domain Eukaryota; kingdom Metazoa; phylum Chordata; class Aves; order Psittaciformes; family Psittacidae; genus Agapornis; species Agapornis roseicollis. Next base: position 11,684 of record NDXB01000663.1, on the reverse strand, counting down.
TTCCTTTTCGTCTTCACATTGAAATGTTTATTGCACCAGAAAACCATTTAAAACTTCAAGAGAAGGTCCACACATAACAAAAATCCAGTTTCTGGAAGGGCTCCTCCTACCACCTCCCTCTCTTTTTGGTAGGGGAACAAATATTTTAGGACTTTACTTCCCATAAATCCCATATTTTGGCAGTCAGCATTCACAGTATTTATATTTCAACAGCAGTCACAAAAATCACCTCCTTTCATTCTCTGCAATACAGTTTACATTTCCCCCTTTATGATTTGCTCTGGTAAATTTTTCTAGTCCTTTCTTTGATACAATACAGCAGTGCTTAGAACACACTTCTAGCATCTCTTGCGTGTTCCACAACATAACACAGCTAAAATAAAACAAACTTTGATTTCACAGTCCTTCACAGTACATCACAATCTTCTGATAGTACACTAATTATTTTGCCACTCTTCTTAAATGTTTATGCTTGTGCACTGGACCATTAAGGAAAATGACACACTGAAATGTGTAAGATAAGAGGACGGTGAAGGGCACTTTTTGGTGTTAAAACCAAGAGGATATAATTCTCCTGGATTTGTGAATGCACCTCTATCTTTCACTACCAGGAGATTAACCTCCTCCAAACACAGCTCAAAACTTTCAGAGTGCATCTGCTAAAGTGACTAGACCAGTCTTGGATTTAATGGAGCCTCTCGTGCAATTAGCATTAACACTAATTACATGTAATCCCAGTCTTTCAACTGTGTGCAGGAATTCCCAATCCTCTGAACAAAGAGGCAAATGATTTTCCTTGTCCTGTTTTTTGTTTGCCTTAGCGTGAAGATGTGCCTACCTGTGGCATCTGTTCTGGTTTTTGGCACCTGTGTCGCCAACCCCTTCCCTCAGCCAGGCAAGATCACAAAAACCTCTGTAATGCTACTGCCATGGTTACAAGTGATCACTACAGGTATTTACTGTTTTCAGCATAAAACCAACATTTACAGGCACAGACAAGATTAACAGATATCCACAAGTAATACAGAACAGCAATGCTACACTAAGACTTACTGTTTAATCATGGATCCCTAGGAAAAAATATAGCAACAATAAAAAATCATCACTTCTGTTTGGAACACCAATGGACTGGATGAGCTCAAACAAGACAGAGAATAATGCAAGCCTCAAGTTTTCAGCTGAAGATGAGTTTTCAAAGTACCATCACAAAGCGCTGTTGGATAAGAAGCTGGCAGTAGATGGAGGGGAAGGTAATATGCGCAGTCAAGGGATATCAAGCAAGGAAGCTGCAGCAGACAGCACCAGCACTGGGACACAAGTGATGGAAACTGAGATATGAAACAGGAGCTGCTGCTGTAGTTCCTGGATAGAGAAGCTAAACATTTTGAGATGTTTAATACAAACAAATGCCATAGGACTTTCATTAAACTGTACTTTTAATAACTCCACTGCTAGATTCCAGCTGTTGCCTATTCACAAAGGACTGCAGAATTAACTTGGAAAGCAAGTCCTGCAGCCTTGGAGGAAGAGACACAAGGTCTCACACATTTCACCTAGTTAGATCCTGTTTGCTTGCCACCTCAGGCTATGAAAAGCTTTCTATACAGACATGTGGAAAACACACAACTAGAGATTACACACACAGGACTATGATCCAAACCAAATTTGCGTGCAACAGAACCAAGGGGAATGCTTTGTTTTCTGCAGTAAAGAAGAAATGTACCTCGAAGTAACAATAAAGGAGAAATGTAAGCCAAGTAATCTGCTTATTAAACAAACAGCATATCATTACACATCAAAGTCTCATCTCTTCAGTAATATGGGATACATCTGGGCATTATACATTACATCGAGCAAATCACAGACCTGTATCACTGTGGCTTGCCTGCTGCTACAGTTTGCTTCCTGCTTTTGGTAAATTATCCAATGCGCGGGAAAAAAAAATGCCACAGTATTTGCTCTTTCTTCACTTAAACCAGAGCTTGGAGTATTTACTGACTGACATTTTATAGCTTACAAAGCAATCTGCCTTTCTTGTCTGGTACTCTTCTACCCAACATAATGCCAAACAGCTGACTATCTGCTTTCTAAAAATGGACTGTGCTGCAAACAGCATCCTGACAATTTAATAATTTGTCAAAGTAGTCTAACCAGCTATTATGAAGAACATATCATAGGGTTCAGAGGTAAAGGTCATCTACTTACTCACAAAGCAAAGTGCATCTGCTGACACTAAAAAGCAGACAATTAAAAAGAAAAAAGTCTGAGACATTCCCTGGCAGACTTGACTTTAATACACAGATTCCACCACTCCTATGAGCAGCTGCAGACCCTGAGAATGCTGTTTCTCTTCCTACTCATGCATCATTTGCAGTCGCTGTCCTTTCTCTGTATATGGCATCTTTTTACATTGGTGTGTACTGAGATGAAAAGGGGAATGGTTTTAAACTGACAGAGGGGAGATTGACATTAGACATTAGGAAGCTCTTCCCTGTAAGGGTGGTGAGACACTGGCACAGATTGCCCAGAGAAGCTCTTTGCTAGTTCTGTCTATAACCCTGTGGATATAATGGATACTTGGACTTTGCAATAATGTTCACTTAGTTGATGTGCTGGGAAAAACCAGCCCTCTAACAGTTAAATGAAGGACACCTTGTTTTCAGCTTTAGCACCCTCATTTAGTTAGGATTTACCCTGTTATTTTTTAAGATTAGACCCTTTTTTACAAGGTAGAAGTTTATGGCCTTCAATAGCATAAAATTTGTTTTTTCCCTTGCTTGAAGTTCTGCTGTCTACTCTGGACAGAAATTCCCTGTTATTTACAATATATGGTATTATTTCAGGGCTACCATCATCTGTCAAGTCAGCTCATCAATGGTGCTGTGGTTAATTGCAGAGATAAAGGGGAGAGGAACAGGGAAGCACCTCTATTTAGGATGATACCTCTTGCTTCTCACTATGATTGTGTCAACATTTCCACAGTACCTGCCTTGTTTCTAGGCACAGATAACACACATTCAATAAAAAAAAGTTGTGAAAAAACCAGCCCAAAACAGAAGTCAATGATATTATCCCAAGCTTAATGAAAGTTCTTTACTTTTAAAAATTAATGCTTTATCATAGAATGGTTTGGGTTGGAAAAGACCTTAAAGCTCACCCAGTTCCAACCCCCTGCCACAGACAGGGACACCTTCCACTAGACCAGGTTCCTCTGAGCCCCTGTGTCCAATCTGGCCGTGAGCACTGCCAGGGATGGGGCAGCCACAGCTTCTCTGGGCACCCCATGCCAATGCCTCAGCACCCTCACAGGGAAAAGCTTCTATTTAAGAGCTCATCTCAATCTCCCCTCTGTCAGTTAAAAACCACTTCCCCTTGTCCTGTCACTACATGCCTGTATAAAAAGTCCCTCTCCAGATTTCTTATAGGTCCCCTTTAGGTGCTGGAAGACTGTTCTCAGGTCTCTCCAGATCCTTCTCCAGGCTGAAAATTTGTTTAGTAAACATTGTTTAATTATTTCATAATACAATTTAGGGGAAAACTGCTCTTAGAAGACTCTTGTACATACCTATTTAAACAACTGTGTAAAAATATGCACAGTAGAATTAAGCTTCCAACAGTCTGCAATGATTTAAACAGCTACCCCAGGGAGCACTGCTCTTAATTCAGCTTTAGGTCAGGCTGAGCATCTAAGATGTGGCAAATCTCAGCATCACACACCCATTCACCCAACTTCTAAACACCCACCTGTGTTGAGACCTGAGGAGCTGCACCGCTATCCCTGAAGCATGTCACTTAGCCTTCTTCCCTCTCTGTCTCTACATTAACTTTTTAAAGACTTTTATACACCTTGAACATGTGCAAAATGCTCTGCAGAGGGTTATTAAACTGAAAAGTGCATTTTTCAGACATTTTATATTGGTAAGAAGAACTGTTTCTCAAAAAACTGGGGAGGTGGTAATTGACAGTTATAGTCCCTCCCATCCATTCATTAAGGATCCTACTGAAACAGATTCGTGGCTATAAAATTAATAAATTTAAGCATATCTTAAAGTGGGGGTTTTTGAGATGAGACAAAACAGAATGTTAAGGACAGGAGGCAAGTTCTTGCTTCACGTCTGCATATGTGTGTACTTTGGCTTCTTTATTTTGTTTCACTGTAAAACAAAATCAGCATGAAATTACAGAAATAAAGAACATTTTTACAAGGGCATGTAGTGACAGGACAAGGGAGGAAGGAGAGGGTGGTCCTTTTCAGCCCAAACCATTCTATATGATTCTATGAACATCTTCTCATGTTCCGAGATGACAATATTCGTAATACAACAAGAGGTGTTCGAGGAAACAACCACATTTCTTTCTTGGTTCTTTTATTTGCTCAAGTAATTTTTACAAATAATTAAAAAACCCCCACAAACTCCAACATTTAAGATGCTAATTTACATTATGTCACCACCTTCCAGAACAACAAAAAAACAAAGACAGACCCTAAAACCCTTTTGATGAGGAGTTCACACACTGCACACTCTATTTTTGAACGCACCTCAGGCAAGGGGCTTAGCATGAAGGCTTTAAGCCAAATTCTTCTCTTAAGCTTCAACTAAACTGAGGCTAGCCTTACCTCCATCCTTACTGCTGTCCTGTCTTGGCACAGGTAGTAAATCATCATCACTGCATCATCACATGCACGAACACAGCATCACTGCCTGCTATTAACTATGAAGTTGCTGTGTTTCTGCAAAGACCTCAGGAGCCACAGGAGGCCCCATTCCCCTCCCTGAAGCTGCTCACCCAACTACACAACCTCCAGACACAGGCAGAGGCGCAAGGTTGTAGCCTGAGGTGGTATGCTTCAGCCTTTGCTTTTGCGGACCAACTCCCTGTTGCCTGCTGCCCCCACACAGTTCTTGGGCTTCACACTTAAGGAGAGATGCAAATAAAAAGCAGGGATGTTTTTTTAAGGCCTTTGTCTTTTCAGAAAGGGAAAAAAAATAAATCTTTGATCAGTAAGCAGGTGAAATTTAACGTTTTGAATTTGCACAGAGCATTTTGCTGTTGCCTTTATACAAGTACATATGCTCCTTCTGGAGGAAAGGAGAAAAGAGGGAAGGGTTTCTACCACAAGGCTAAGAGCCTTTATTTGTTGAGCTTATGTATCAATAACACCTAATCACAAGTGTCGAGGAACATTCATTTCAATGCTAAATACCTTATGTTAAGGTGTCAATTAAAGTTTTCCTGAAAAGAAAGTTCCTCAGCAAAAAAATGAATGCATTAAGACCAGGTATACCATTCCCCAGAGGACAGAATATAAAACAACCTGTCAAGTAATCAAAGATAACCAAAGAGAATGTGTTAACTCCCTGATGTTTTTTTCTGTTCGGCATCAGGTGAATGCAAGCTCTTTTACCACCTGACGGAGCCCTGTTCTATTAATTCCCTGTTTCTCTCTTTCCATACCCTTTTATCAGCACTAAAAAGCTTCACAAACTGGTGGCTGACAAAGACATACACTGACTGTGCATTATTCTAAGGACAACACCAACTCTGACCAGCCAGAAAGAGCTGTCAAGCACACATGCCACTTAAAAGCAAAATAAAAACACTGCTATGCTTTGAAACATACTGAACTGTTAATGAAAACAAAGTTGTATTCAACACTAGAAGTCTATATTTCTTACACACTGGTAAGGGAAAGCCATGGAATTCAGTTTGATGCATTCATAAGTGAGGATTGTTCATCCTTAATTCATAAGAGGAGCAAAAGGAAAATTCAAGAAACAGTTCCAAATCAAACTTTTCATATTTTGAGTGAAAAGATGCAATGGCATAGAAGACACTTTTAGGACCTGGGAACAGCTGGAGTCTAGAAATCAGACTTGCACCCTACACCAGTAAGACACTTAACGCACATTTAAAGTAATAACTGCCCCAAGTTGAAGACATTAACCAGGCAGATGCAAACATGTAAAAAAGTGCTGCCCTGAATTACTCCAAATACAAACAAATGGAAAACCCAGACCATGAACTAGAAATGATGAAGATACTTGGGGTTGTTTATTTAAAAAAAATCATAGGTAAAGCAAAAGAAAAATCCCAAACACCAAGACCAACCTGCACTGGAAAAGACCAATTTAAGGTCTAAATTCTGCTCCCACTTCAGTAAACTAAAATGAATGGACAAAGTCTGGACAATGTAAGCAGAAGTATTTCTTCTCTGAAGCTCAACTTGCTGCAACAGGTTCGTAACCTAAAATGTGCATTTCCCCACACCCCCATCCCTCTGGAATTAGTCTTAATTAAGAAAGAATATTTTGGAATACAGTGTATAAAGAGAAGCAAAAAGCTGAATTCTTTCCTCTTTGTGTTACAAATCAAATACACAACTTCCTGAACTATTTTTAAAAGCTGTTTAAAGATAGCCTAAGTTCACGACTGCTTACCTTTTTCCCTCCTGTTACAAACTGCTTGAAGTGGGATCGCACAAAATGAGGATGAACAGCAACAATCTGAGGGGGGGAGGGAGAAGAACAAAGAAAGAAAGCATTGTGGCTTAAATAAGAGTTTATAGGGAGCAGCACAACACTTTTTCAATTAAATACACCTTTGGCAAGTATCAAGTATTACATTTGAGTTCTTGCTCTGAAATAGAGCCTAGCTGTTTCAGACATCTCTGTTTGTTTTTCCTAGAAAAGAAGAAAATTCTCTGTATTATATGGCATGTGACAAGTCACACATCTGACACTGAGGGACACGTTATACCAAATAACTACTTTTTTTTGCACAGCAGGTAGGCAGAATTCGGACTGTGCAGCAAAGGACAGCTGCAAGCAAGTGTTACCCCTATTAAGTCTTGTTGGAGGTCTGCCCAGAGGGCACACACACACACCTCAGCCCTGTGGCAGGACAACTTCTGTAGCATAAGCAGAACTTAAACAGCCTCTTTGCCTTCCGTGTTATGTGTCAAGAGTGGGAGATCCAAATGCAAGAGCAGCAAGGGCCCTTGGGAGCAATTGAGTCACACTGCATGTGTGTGAAAACTTATGGACCTCATTCCTTTCCTCCCCCTCCAAGAGCAGCTGCACCATGGAAGACCCCAAGCAGCAAAATACAATCATTTACCCACACCAATCCTGCAAGAAACATTTCTGATTTAAAAAAGCCAGATCTTCCCAGATACCTACTAGAAAGTGCTTTTTCAACATCCAGGCAGCCACATGTCTCTCGAGCAGGGTGTAACTGACATTTTCCCTTCAGACAGGGTACAGCAGCATCACCACCCATTCCCTTATCCCAAGGTAGGTTTAACAGGTATGAATTGCTTGCCAAATTATTGACCTCCCAGTTAGCAGAACCCTCCGAATTTCTATCACAGAGGTACAAAGAAAGAAATACACAGAGGCAGGTGACAGCTGAAACAGGACACTTCCAATTTGCCTTTTGTATTTGAAAAACTCAATCATACTTTTTACATAACCAAGATTGGCTTTCTTCCTGCCTAACCAGATCAAAAGCTTTTATATTGAGATAGATAACTATTTCCCAGTGACTTGAATAACATTACAAGGAAGCGGTATTCCTCTCTCTCATGTAGATTCAATGTGACCTTTCTGTTATTAAAGATGACAACAACACAATTACTAAAGATTAAAACAAGCACTTACTTTAATAGGACAGTCGAATGTCTCATGAAACTCTTCCGCTGAATACAGTCCAAACACCTGCACCTAAGGAAGTATAAAAAAAGCCAAAAATCATTACCTAATAAGCACTTGACAATTAAAGGTGTCTGCAAATCAGAAACTAGAAGATTAATCTGAATGCTTAAAGGTACATCCTTTTTTCTAAAGAAAAAAAAAAAAAGGTCATATTTCACAATTCAGAATTAAATTGAGACATTCTGGGCTTCTGTTCTGGCTCATCTCTGACTGTTTGCAGCAGTGCAGAAGTATTTCTTTGAATCTTTTTCTTTTCTTCTTTTTGCTATAAAGACAGTAAAACCTACAAGTTCATTTTTGCTTTAGGCTGATCAAATCTGTTTAACAGATACTGATCTAAGTAAGGTAAGAGTAACATAATAACATTCAGGAGAAGATAAATTAAAAACTCTTCCTTTCTGAGAAAAACAGTAAGATTTTTTCCCCTTCAAGCAATAGAGGGTTTACATAAGAAAAAAGAAACTTGTGACAATAAAGCAAAACCAGCCTGACAACCAAACTCCGTAATGTTTCTCAGCATTCTTTCCTCCACCCAAGTGTATTCAGTGCTATTTTGTTTTATTCCATGACCACTGGAAATGTCTTTCTCTGAAGATTCCTCCCTTCCCATCTACGCTAATGTCCCAATACATTTAATAGTCAGTATGTAAGTTGTAACCATGGGCCATCATAATATCTACCAGGATTAATCCATCTGAAGAAGACTCAACATTTAAAACCAAAATGAGCAAACAAAACCTCAAGTATGCTTCTGCTCTCAAGAGAATTGCGTAATTTTAATGTTTTCTTCCCTTTACTTATAGAAAAGGCACAAAAGTATCAAGTGTTAAGCAATATTATTGAGACTTTGATACTCTTGACTACCGAATAGGCTTTCTCAAGCTTTAAGTACAAGCTTCTTTATCCAATAGGCAACATTCTTACCATCACTTCTCAGATGAGTCAGTTGACAACTGAGTTCCTGCAAAAGTTAGGGAGTAAAATAGAGCAGAAGACTTATGGCCAGGAATTAGCGACTGATTTACTAATTATAATTTCCACAAAGAATAACAACTGGTTTGCCAGTGTGATTTGAAAGGTTCCCACCAGTTGCCAGAAACTGTTGAAAGTGGGAGAAAGCAGGAAAAAAAAAAAAGAGCATCCCATGGAACGATTGGTGGAAAATTGTGATAGCAAACATATTCTAAAAGGTTCTCAGGGTTACTCGGTCATCCTTATTTTCTGGGAAAGATAATCCCTTCAGTAACTCTGCTCTGCATTTTCAACAAGTTGAACTCTAAGATCAAAGAGATCTTTTAACTTTACTTCGTTCTCTCTCCACATTCCCTTCACGATACTTTCAGGAAGAAGGGAAGGGAGAGAATGAAAAAATAAGAGTAACAAAACCACCCATAGAAACCACTAGACGAAGATGTGCAGAACAAAGCCATTAAATACAACTAACAGGCTGCAAAAAAGTGAGGTTTAATAGATCTAAAAATAACTGTTCAGAGGACAAGATCCCCCAAACTTCCCGCAGACAGCGAAGGAGACAGTAAAAATACTAGACTTCAGGCAAACTACAAGAGGAGCTAAGCCATCAGTGAGGAACTAAGCCATCCTCAGAGTGGCTCAAAGTTCAGCCATCTCAGCAAAGTTAAAAACATCTCAAACCACCTCATCTCCCTTTCAAGCTTGTCTCCTGGATACATCTCCTAAGCAGCATTATCAGCTCTGCCCATTACTCATTAGCGAATATACTGCTTCTAACAACACGCTTTAAAAGTACTGCTGCATGCACTGTGTAGGGGTGAGCTACTGCTCCAAAGGATTAGAAAATCAATATTTGGAGACAGTGAGATGTATCGCAAAGCTGTGATTATGTAAAGCCAACCAAAGGCTTGTATTTGAGTTGGGCCTGGCTGCAAGCCTAGAAAACCTTCCAGCTGATGTCTAGAGGATTTTGTTTTCTGGGGTTCTGTTTTCATCAGTTGGCACAGCACATCCAATGCAACAGACCAAACAAAATAAGAAACAGAGGAAAGAGAAAATAAGACAGAGAGAAAAATGAGGAAGAAAAAGAAGAGACACAGAAATAAGGTCAAAACACAACACTGCCAATTCCAAGGAAGCAGAATCCTCAAAAATGACAAAACACCTCTCCCAAATTACAACTCATTAATGAAAATTAACATGAGCAACAGGGCCGTTAACATTTTCATAATACTGTATCAAACATGGCAATGATACTCCTTTATGAGTATCATTTTATGCAAACAAAATGGAGCCAGTTAACTAAGGAGGAAAAAACAACTCAGCATAAAATACATGTTATCATACCTACTCTAGGGACACCATATAACAGTTTATTACTTCTTAATGTCTTTTATTCTTCAGAGAGAAAGTGATTCTTTTGATATTACAAACCCATATTGGATTTATCTATTTCTACTTTCTATGCCCACTCAGATCGTGACGGTTTTGGGGAGCTGGAAAAAGGATTTCACAATTGAGTGTCCACTATATTTTGCCAGTCTCATTTTAAATATCCAGAACCCATCACTGCAGTGCATCCAGACTTAGCTGTTTCTTTGCTTCCACATGTGGAAGAAGCAGCTAACCAAAAAAGCAGTGACCAAAAGCCAGGAAAAGGGTGCAAATTTATCACTGTTATGAAATCATATAAGAGCATTAACAAAACTGGGAGTCAGATTCAGGTTTTTCAAGACACCATACAAGCAGACGAAAAACTAGCCTGACACACCCTTCATGACTCTAAAGCTGCAAGCCTGCTTCCCCTTCTATTCATTCCAGCACCAACATTCTCCTTTTATACCTTAATGTTTCAAAACCCAGCCATTTTCCTCAGCCAGAGGCCAGACTAGAGTATTGGTGGTGGTTTTGATTTCTGTTCCTTTCCATGCCAGTGCTGACCAACTGCAGATGAGTCCATTGGCAAGGAAGATTTTCAAAGAGCCAAACGTGCAGTACAGAGAAGCTGAAAGTGGCTTTTCTGGCCAACAAAGCACTTGTTGGCCACATACAACACATAAGTGCCAGGTCTTGACACTCCTCAAAAAGAGCGTGAAGAAGAGGCTTAGAGAACTGCACTGTGCTGCTCTGCTACCCTCCCAGTCTCAAAACTAGTTTGAGAATAGGAAAGAAAACAGTAAGTAGTAAAACAAAATACCCCAGACTGCAGTACAGAGGTGAGGAGGGTTTTCTCATCATAAGGCCTTGCTTGCAGACAAACAGTTCCATCTCCCTTACAGGGGATCCACTTTGATATGGGAAAATGCACTCCCTGCCTACTGCAAAAATCTTCTGCAGTGGTCTAAAAGATGTAATTTCATTAACTGATAGAAAATACTTGCATCAACCCAGATGGCTCAAAAGTTACACGTCCTTGATTTTTGGTTGTTTAAAACCAATTTAGGAAAACCAACCTGTTACACTTTTTCCTTATTTCTTTCTTTAAAAAATGGATTTCAATATTTTTCCATATTTATCTGAGTTAATGACAATCTGACAATCACTAGTACATGTGTTTAAATTCTTACAATACAAACACTTGTACCACTGTAGGGAAAGACTGTGAAGTGACACTTATTATGATCCAGACCTTAAAAGTGCTACATTATCTGGCCATGAATTTCTGCCATTTTGTTGCACAGTAGCACAACATACAATATGTTTTTTGACCCTTTTTAGGGATGCTGTCTTTCATAGATACACATCCTTCTGGGTCAAGTGGAAAGTCTAACTTCTAAAACATCCAGATCTGTCAAAACTCCAAATGAGCTTTTCAGAGTAGAATACGGTGAAGCATAGAATCATAGAATAGTTAGGGTTGGAAAGGACCTTCAGACCATCTAGTTCCAACCCCCCTGACATAAGCAGGGACACCTCACACTAAACAGTGTCACTCAAGGCTTCATCCAACCTGGCCTTGAACACTGCCAGGGATGGAGCACTCACATCCTCCCTGGG